>QDHC01001390.1:376999-388625 GCA_013186455.1 Papilio dardanus tibullus
ATATAAATGAATGAAAATAAATGTGAGTGAATGTAAGTTAATAAATAAATAAATATGTAAATAATGTAATGTAATCCTACAGACTCAATTTGTGACGTCACGAATTACGTTTAGTACAGTAATTTGAACTTTAAACTTATGTATCTATTTTTGTATAGCAAATTCGCATCGTCAAATGTTAATTTATACTAATTATAATACCTAGAGTTTACTTAATCAGATCTTAATGTAAATAAATCGACGAAGAACTTGTAAAATGAATATTCATTGAATAAGTGGTAATTCTTTTTATAATCACACTTTAACAAAGATACTTTCAACAAACCAAAGGAACCGAAGATGCTGCATCAACGGAACGGAATGCTGCATCAGCAGGAACCAGCGGGGCCTTTAAACGGGGTACAAAAAATACCTAGAGTTATATTGTAAATTTCTTTTACATCTTATGATCATTATAAATAAATATGGGACCACAATTTGTTCAAATACTTATTTTATTCGAACAATAAAAAGGGTCCGAAACGAAAACGAATTTGATGAGAATAAAGACAAAAGAATGGAAAGATAATAAAATAGAATAAAGCCTTCGACTGAGCGATTATATTGATAGCAAAGAAACCCTGGAAAAAGGGAAAACATTGTTTTTACAGAAAATATTATAGAAAATATAATAATAATATTTCAATGCTCAATTTTAGAATTATTAATATTTTATATATATTTTTTTTAATATTAAAAAGTGGCAAATGAGGAAGCGGCCACCTTGATTCCCTGACATAGTAAAGCAATCGTTGCAGATGCGTTGCCTAACCTTAATCTATGGAGGAGGAGACGCACAGCGAAAGAATAATTCCTCTTCCTATGCGTCCCCTCCCCCGCCAAATCCACTTCCCCTATAATTCCTTCCATCATTCCCTTATAAGAAAAGGATAGGAAGGGAAAGTGGATTAAAATTAGGCCTCCGGCTCCACACTCATCAGACAAAATACAGAATTACATTCATTTGACGCTTGTCTTCTGCGTGGTCGTGGTATTACAGCAGGCGAGCCGGCCAATTCGTGCGAAGATGTTGAAGCGGGCTCTACCACATTTGGATGATAGTACATATACCTGTGGCAGCATGTTCTATAGACGTCAGAGATGACGAATTTTTAAAGAAAGCTATTAATTATTTCTAATTTTTACTTTTGTCTTACGTGGCCAGGTGTTTTTATAGAAAAGGGACAAACGACCAACGGGAACACCGAGGTGATCAACGACGCCCATGAACATCTGCAATACCAGAGGAACCACAGATGCGTTGCCGGCCTTTGAGGAGGTGATACGCTCACTTATTGAAGATAAGATATCTATATGTTTCTACAAATCTTTTAGTCCATTGATTTCTAGCAGTGTTAACCTTTATACATATATACCTCTTGTGGGCAATTGTAATACATTGTTAGGATTCAAATTGAACAATTTAAAAGCGTAATGCTTATTTTATGCCCCATATACATTCTAATGTAACTATAAATTAGAACAACGAGTTACATTCACAATTTAGAGGAGCATTAACCGTTTAATTGTATTTTACATACTTATTGTCTAATCAGTATGCAAAGATTAAAAAAAACATGCTTTAGCGCTTTTAACCTTCGGTTTCCATTGCCGAAACATTTAAATAAAATATATGTTTATCTCTGTTATTATTTAAAAGAATGAGGGTCTACGATATGTTTTAATTTATATAATCGTGCAAACATACACCAAAGATCTTACACTTTTAAACCTGGGGGCTATTCAAAGTAAATGTTCTACAATGCGATTCAATAGCGTACATCAAAAATGTATGGAACTTACAATGGAGTTCGATATCTAACACGTGACAAGCACATGACTTACCGAATGTCATTATCAGTTTCATACATTTTTGTCGATTCCATCAACGATACTGCCAATCGAGAGATAGTTTGGGTAACTACTCTGGATTTGGTATCGTCCTTTGACGTTCATATATTTTAAAATATTAAACACAATTTTACCTCAATAGTAACCTATATGACATGTAATATGGCATACGTCTAGTCTACATTGATATTAAAGTTTATGAGCTTTGGCTGGTCTCAGATTGCGAGGCATAGAGGCTGCCCTAAATACAAATTGGGTCAGTTCACGTCGAGAACTATCTTTGTGCAATCAATGATTTTATAAACTTTACACGATGCACGACTGACTGTAAATAAATTGATTGACACAAAATTTAAATAACTCTAAAAGGAGACTAAGATATCTACGTTTTAACTTTATATTTAAACATACTAGAACATCATAAACCGAGTAGGCACTTAATGAGACGTTCAATATCTGTAAAGGCATCAAAGAAAATTATAACTATTTCTTACTCACAAACTTTGAAGGAACTGTTTAATCAAGACAAACGAAGTCTCGGGTAATTATATTCATACTACATTAACTACTAAATCAAATAATAAGTCAGTGAAATACTTTACTGCATTCTAAAAGGATACCGAAATGCTTAAGAATTCATATTTATTCAAGTAGCAATATATCCCGCAGGTTATTTTATGACCCACCCGGAGAGTATTGCTGAGCCCGTAAACAAAACGAAATGATAAGGTCAGCTTATTTCGTATAAAGCTTTATTGTTTACTGCTACGATATTTTCTTATATTTCTGAACACGTATGTACATTTTATTTATATCTATACTAATAATAAAACGAGAGAATAGTGTATTTTTTATTTATGTATGTATTGAAGTAATTCAACTACTGAACCGAATTCAAAAATTCTTTCATCATTAGAAAGCTACATTATCCCCGAGTAACAAAGGCAACTACTACGAGTACTATTTTTTTAATTCCACGCGGTCGAAGTTGCGGACAACTAGTGTTAGGATAAACTATGATTACTTCAAATAAACTGTTGAATCTTTTAAAGTAGGTACAGTGAGTATGTTGCACTATTTAATTGTCTGTGGTAGTATGATAAGTTTTTTAAGGATCGAAAGCGTTGAAAAATATTACGTATTTAACAAAGAAAAAATGTATTACTCGTTTTGCGTTTGAGTTTTTTAGCAGCTAGTAATTTATATTTCTTGACCTAAATCTCTATAATATAATATTAAAAAAATAGATTAATCTTCTGGGTTATTCGTCAAAGGGAAGATAATAATTCACGTTAAAAATTAAAAACGCGTTTGACAATGTCCCCTGTTATTTTTCCATCGGATAAAAGATTACCGCGAAGCTACTGTATAATAAAGCTTTTGTTATATTAAACCCTCCTCCTAGTTGGTATATTAATACCTCCTTTTTATACGTTTCGTTTTAAATAGACACAGTTATTGTTAATTAGCAAGAAGATTTATGCTTTTTATTACTACATAGTTAAAAACAAAGTCGTTTTCTCTGTCTATATGTCTATGTATGCTTAACCCTTAAATGCATAATGTTGTTTTTAAACAACATACTAAACAGTAATACATACATTTTCTAGACAGTCTATATATGTCTATTACACGAATATATTTTTTAAACATAAAACAAAAATCATGCATTTAAGGGTTAAATCTTTAAAACTACGCACCTGATTTTGATGAAATAAAACGGTAATTTTTGGCTTTATTTTCTGCTCGAATAATACTCGTAAATATGTAACATAACTTGCATGGAACAAAAAACTAACACAACAAATATAAATTGAATTTCTCTCGCGTTATGAAACAAACTTGATTCGAACCGTCGCAGATGTAGCCGTATGTTACACTAACAAACTGAAATTTAACTTCAACTGGCCGCCAGTATTTGATTCATAAAATATCAAAACTATATCAACGTGATATCAAAATATTTGAAAATATTGGTAGTTTGTAACGTACATGAATGTTTAAGTATTATTTTTGGCTTTAAATAGTTCCTCTTGATTGCCTGTAAATTCCTAAATTAATCTTTTTTATGCATATTATTGTAAAAAGCTTAGTATACTATTGTCATTGACAAAGCCCATCAATAAGTTACGAGAAGAATTGCCAATAGGCCGAAGAGTCTAGAACTCTACAAAGTCTAATCCGGGCCTAATTGTTACTATTTAAGTCCATGGCTTCATTAGACCGATTTCGCGATAAAAACAAAGATTTTGCTTCGGCTTAAGGACGTTCTTTGTGTAACATCGGTCTAATGAAGCGGTAGGGTTAAGTTAAAATAATCTTAGGAATAACTTACACTTATGCTATCCATGTCCTTAAATTCTCAAAACCTTAATAATAACGTAATTTTAGATTCGTTTACATTTTTTTATAAAAACAGATGGAACCGGTGAATGGTAAAAGCAATTGAAACTTTCTTTAAAACCTTACATCCATTCAGAGTTTTTAAACTTCCATTAAAAGTTACGATATTGTTTTACAACTTTTATTTTATGATTTGCAACCAAGGAAAATTAACGAAAGAAACTTAAGTTTTCCAAATAAATCTAGAAAATCGTCGCTAGCAATATAGGACCCATTTTTCGGTGTACTAAAAACATTTAACCACATCGAAGTTAAAGTTTTTGATAAAAAAATATTAATTGATACACACCACTACCTCACTAAAAGTCCCCACCGAAGGGCGCGGAGCCTAGCCCCTAAGGGGTGACTAGGCCATAGTCAACCACGCTGGCCCAGTGCAGGTAGGTCAACTTCACACATATCTTTGAATTTCTCGCCGATATGTGCAGGTTGCATCACAATGCTTTCCTTCATCGTGAGAGCGTCTGGTAAATCGATAAAGCGAGAGCGTCGGTGGCTCAGGGGTTTAGCTCTTGACTGGTAATTAATACAAAATGTCTACTTCGTAAACGTAAAAGGAAATAAACCGTCAGAATTTTATTACTTAAAATCGCTTTGCTAATAAATTCTTATATTAGAAATATACTTTTGTTAATAAGATTATTCATTAAACATATTGCAAGCAGAGAATCGAATTTATCGATACTTTATACAATATGACAGTTATTTACAATCATTATGTTCATAAATCTGTTTTCAAGCAAACCAATATGTTTTTTTACGACTTCAATAAAATATAATATTGTGACTTTAAACAGGAGAAATGCAAGATCGGGTCTCGTGTTTTATTAATATGTATTTTTGATTTGCTGAATATTGCAATTTCTTTAAATGTCTAGTCTTTATGCTAAAGAAGAAAGAAATATTCGTATTTTATTTTGTTTACATGACGAAAGACATTGCTTTAGACCTCGCATTAGTGGACATTATTCAATAATACCAAAAATAGTGTATTTAAGGATAATATGAATTATATAACATTTTATTAAATCATAATTCATAAAGTCTGAAGCTTATACTATTATGATAGCATAAAATATTGTCTGTACTCAAAATTTGAATCAGTAAATATTTGTGCATTGCAATACTGTTCACCAGTACAGACCATAGACAGAAATCGAAGCTAACCACAATAACCAGTTTCCTGCAATAATGATAAATCGAGGTTGTTTTAGTATTAATATAACGTATATTTCGGGAAAATATGGAGCTGCAATAGAGTAAGAGCTAATTTTGGTATCATATCACACTAGCTGTTGTTTGCGACTTCCTTCGCTTGTAATTAAAAAAAATAGCCTATGTTACTAGGGGATAATGTAGCTTACCTAACGTTAGAAAAATCGGCCCAGCAGTACTTGAGTTATTTTAATAAATACAAAAATACATAAATTCTAAAATACTATATTCTCTCCTTATAATATCAGTATAGATAGATTATCAGAATATTACCACTATTTACTTCGTCTATCTATTAAGTGTTAAACATGTTATAATCGCTTAATTACTTTTTAATCGCTCAGTTAAGCATAGCAGTAGAAACAAGTAATTTCATTGGAGTTAGTGTTTTTTAAACTTTTAAGTTTTAAGGACCGTAAGACTTGGAGCTAAAAAAACTATAAAGTTAGTTGTAAAAACACTAAAATATTATATTTAAGTATAAAATGTTTCAGGTCAACCGTACTTGGAGTCTCGTAGATATAATCCGGAGAGATCCGCCATCTTTTTATTTGTTTGCGAGTTTATTTGTGTCGTATAACAAGGGAACATCGGCGATCATTTTAGAGTGGTCATAACTTTATTTTATTACATTCAAGACGTTTTCTATCCCCCCTTATCTTATGGATCAGACGTCCTTTTTGATAAAATATTTACAACACTTTATGCTAGCGAGTGGTCCCGGCTTTGCACGGGTTCAATGCTTATACTAAATACACTACAGAAAAATGGGAACGTTGTATAACAGCCATACTAATAATAATTGCACCGAGTGAAGCCGAGGCCGGTCGCTAGTGATACATAAACCTCGTCAATCACTCTATCTATTAAAAAAAACCGCATCAAAATCCGTTACGTAGTTTTAAAGATTTAAGCATACATAGGCATATAAGGACAGAGTAAGCTACGTTATTTTATTATGCAGGGAAGCTTTTTATACAATATTTTATTATTATGTACTTTATACTTAAACTAGTGTATTTACGAGTACGTACTTTACCAAAGTGGGTCGAGAATCCAAAGTTGATCTTGAACTCTGACAATAAAAGTCTGCACTTATCCGATCCCTCGTCAGATGTGATATTGGCGAAGGTATAACCATGTATATAAAATGGCATTATTCTTTACACTTCTTGCATCCGGACGACATATCCGGTCCAATTAATCTGTTTTATGGCATGGTAAAGTTCATACAAGTTGTCTAAGTAACGTAATGTATATCCCAACGCCTCTCGCTTCTTTTATTTTATTTAAACTGGTATTATTTCCAGCATACAATACACATAGATAAAGCTATTAAAATCATTAATTATTTCTTCATTAAATAGCAAACTATCGGCCTAATGTTCAAACACCACTGAAAAAGCGTTGCTTAAAATCTAAATAGTGTTTTAATTAATCGAGATTAAACGTAGACTTAAGATGTAAGACGCTCTTAAATATTAGAGTGGCGTTTGATAATTAGGCCGTATTAGACATTTGACTTTAAGTAGGTACTTTACTTTGAGTGACTTTTGTATGACAGTTTGGAACAAACTTGTGACGGGCTGAGGGCAGTGACCTCACTTAGGGCAAATCAATTAATCAAGTTAGACAAGGGACACTTGAGACAAGCCTCAGAGTAGACGTCATCTGCACGACTTAGTCTGTGTTTTCACTGATATGAAAATAATTGGATTTGAAAAATAAACTCGTCGTAGTTTTATATTTACGCTTTTTATTCTTCTGTAGCTAATAGATACTTATCGATTGTGAAAAAAAAAAATAGTTGCAAATAAAAAAGCTACAGTGTGGCTACACAGTTTCGTAGTGCTACGTCGTTTCGTAGTGCTACACTTTTTCGTAGCAACGACATATGGTCTTAGTAGCTAATTATCCTAGTCACTATCTGTTACTTGCTACTACCTATTATTTCTACATTATCAAATTATTTCTATGACTATTATTAAATAATCTTTAAAGGCTTAGTAAATGAACAGTTTTTATTAAACTTTAAGCTATTAACGTGCTATTCATCAAAGCTATTTACAGACACTTAGTTTTAACTGCACATTTTAACTGTACAGTTCAAATGTGGAGTTAAAACTAACGTGTGTAGACAAAACTGAGAACTGTACAGTTCGACTGTGCAGTTCAAATTGACGTGTATACTTTAGTCTTAATTGCACAGTTAAAACTGTACCGTTAAAAAACTGAACGTTTGTAGCCGGCTTTAATTCTAAAATATAGACAAAATCGTCAAACAAAACTAAAAATAAAAATGCACTCGTAATCGTAATCGTATTCGAAATGCATAACATGAAAAACGCATCGTTGTCAACGTAACATTTTGTACACACGAGCGCTATACAAACATTTTTAACTTCCGCTACATTCAGGCCGACATTTTCCCTCTTCCATTCAGTTTAAAGCAACAGTATTTATCTTAGGAGCCAAGTAAACGACACATTCATTAGACACACTGATGTACAAACTATTTAAGTAAAAATAAATATAAATCTGCTCCATTTTGGTACCTTAATGTTTGCTACACTCAGAGTCGTCTCACGGTTACTTAGAGAAACTCTTTAATATATATTTCTTATACTAAATAAACACTTAGGGACTCCCTAAGTAGCCATTAAACGATACTTATCGTATGAGATATTACTATCTTCCTTAGAATTATTAAATGACCAAAGTTTTGTATACTAATTTGATACAAAAAGTATTTAATACTATCTGTTGTGTGCAATATCATCCGCGTGGAATTAAAAAACATAGCCTATGTTATTCGGCGATAATGTAGCTTTCTAACGGTGAACGAATTTTTGGAATCGGCCTAGTAGTTTTTGAGTTATTTCAATACATACAAAAATACAAGTTTATCTCTTTAAAATATTAGTATACATAATAACTGATTATAGAGAATACATATGCATTACTTGATATAAATCTGCGGTACAGAAAGGGTCGCTCGTTGATTCCCGCTTGTTTTACCTGATATAATGAGGCCATCCCTAATAAACGTCCCCCTTACGAAGGGAAAACTCGGACGGAAGGGATCCCAATTTACCTACTACATTGTTTTATAAATTAAAACAAATATTTTCTGAAGATATAACACAGGTGCTTTTATTCCCAATCTTTTAATAATAGCTGTTGCGTGCGATTCTATCTGTGCCGAATAGAAAAACTAGGTATGTGTCATACCAACATTCATCCAGAACACTTCTAAAAACACCTTTTATTCAAGCAACCATCCATCCAAAGATACATTCCCATTTATATTATTTGTAAGAAGTAACCTAAGTCAGACTTGAATCACTACATAGTATAAAACAAAGTCGCTTTCTCTGTCCCTATGTCCGTATGTATGCTTAAATCTTTGAAACTACTCAACGGATTTTGATGCGGTTTCTTTTAATAGATAGAGTTATTAAAGAAGGTTTATATGTATAACTAGTGACCCACGCTGGCTTTACACTGGTGTAATTATCATTAGTATGGCTGTTAAACACAACGTTCACAGTTGTTCTGAATTGTAGTCAGTATCAGCATTGCACCCGTGCGAAGCCGGGGCAGGTCGATAGTATTCTATATTTGTAATTAAGAACTATTCTTTACAATAGCTTTTAAAAAGAAATAAATACTGCGGGCCATTACGCTAATGATCTTGTATCCTCAGCGCGACCCTCACCAAAAAAACTTTGTTTATTTTCGCTTCATGTTTTTCGTTAATTAATTATAAACTTCACTGTTTTTGTTACGTTTTCTTCTTACTAATTATGTTTAGATTTAATATAGATTCCATTAAATTTTTTTTTCTTCAACAAGATTGATTGATTAATAATGGTTAAAAATATTATAATAATACAAACGTGTTCTTGAAATACCTTTGAAATTATTTGGTTATTTCTAAAGCTTTATAATATTTTACCAGGATAATATTTTAGTTGATTAGCAAATAATTTAGTAACTAAACGTGTCCGAACAGCAACATTTTATTAGAGTAGATTAGTAAATCTAGGATACTTGTTACTTTCGACTCGACTAACATAATAGTTCGGTGCGAACAAGGCTTAAGAGCAAGTTATAAATGTTTAATGGGTTGTAAATTATTGTTAAAAATATATACTTATCTATGTAAAAATCTCTATCAGAATTGTAAAACTTTACACTAAAATAACTAATTATTATCAAAATATGTACATTTACTTTATGAAGCAGTGCTGCAAGGCATGAAAGCGAATATAAAATGTAATTTATTCCCCCGCGGCTCTCCGCACGATAAAAACTTGATTATACTGAAGGATTGCAGGTTGTATGCTCTGTTATCTTTTTGCATATAAAAGAGCGACCCTGGTTCCAACTGTAGGTTAATTGTTTTTGTCTTTTCAAGCTTTTTCTACATAAAATAATGTTTTCTAATGCAACGTAAACTTACTATTCCCTGTCCTATCTTTGTATTGGTCAGGACCATAGAGGTTATCCAAAGTAAAATTCGGTTGGCGATATCGCTGATGGAATCGACAAAAATGTACGAAACCGACGATGACATTCGATAAATCATGTGCTTCTCACGTGTGCGAAATCGAAAGCCATTGTCAGTTCCATACGTTTGTGATATTCGCGATCGAATCGCTATGTAGCGCATGTACTTTGGGTGAACACCATATCTGTCTATAATTCTTATTAAGTTTACGGCTTCGTTTATATTTTCACATATCTTTGTATTTTTTTTTATTTTAATTTCAATGAAAATATAAATAAATAAATGAGACAATTACGACGAAAATTTAATCAGCAGCTTTCTGAAACGCGGTTAAAGTTTTGTATTTGACAACTTTGCATATAATGTGTAAACAAAGAAGCTTACACAAAAAGCTCAACGTGCTTTAAAACTTCATCCCCCGCGGGCTTTAAATACAGCGAAATAGTCTGAGTGCTCGCTAAAATGTAGAGAAATTATTACTTAAAATTTTGTCAACGAGTGTATTCAAATTGTGTTCATTTTATTTTAAAATTAATATATGTCTATATTAATATTGTAAAGAGAGAAACTTTGTATTTTTGTATGTATTGAAATAACTCAAGAACTACTGGGCCGATTCAAAAAAATCTTTCACCATTAGATAGCTACATTACCCCCGAGTAGCATAGGTTATATTATTTAATTCCACGCGGACGAAGTCGTGCACAACAGCTAGTTAATATTATAAAGAGAGAAACTTTGTATTTTGTTTGTATAGAAATAACTCAAGAACTACTGGGCCGATTTCAAAAATTGTTTCACTATTAGAAAGCTACATTATCCCCGAGTAACATAGTCTATACTACTTAATTCCACGCGGACGAAGTCACGCACAACAGCTAGTATGTTATAAAATAAAAGACAATAAATCTCAAAAGATCTGAGTTAACCTGAGCAGATGTCTTGTTTAGTTTCTAATCAGACGAATTAAAACCCTATTTGAGTATATTTCTTAACGAAATTGTACTTTGACATATTCTTTTTTAATTTTTCCTTTTTTGTGAATATCTTGAATTTTATTACGAAAGTAATCGATATTTCTTCATTGGTTATAAGTAGGGTCTCGTGGAAAGGATTCGGACCAATCCTAATTGAATCGGTCACAGATATTAAATGGGGTAAAAAACGTTAAAGATAAATGATTTTATATATTATTTCTTACTACTGGCCGCATAACTCCCCCAACATATATAATCGCTATTTTTTTCATTGATTGTTTTTTTAAATTAGACTCTGATGCTTGAATTTTGTTTTTTTACGAAAAATGTATCAATTTCCGTATCCTGTTTGTAAATACATTTCATTATGATTAGTTTTTTTATTTTATATTATGAAATGGCAAACGAGCAAGCGGCCACCTGGACTCGCTGATATAGCGAAGCGACCGCTGCCCATAGACGTCTGCAATTGCAGATGCGTTGCCTACCCTTAATCTTTGAAGGATGAGACTCACAGCAGGAAGATAATTCCTCTCCCTATGCATCCCTGTTAATTTGATAAAGGGAGTAAATGTTAGAAATAAACGAACGTCGTGCGATTAAATGCTCTTTTTTATAATTAAAAAAA
>QDHC01001390.1:410161-420234 GCA_013186455.1 Papilio dardanus tibullus
GGCTCACATCCAGAAATACTTCAGCAACTATGTTGATAGTCTTATGTCATTTTAATTTACATTGGCAGTAACACGGGCGCCGGGAAAATATTTATACCGTTATTTTCATGAAATTTAGATGTAAGGGTTTTTGATGATGTAAGATGTACGAGGATATTCGTTTATTTGGTATATCTCACTGTTTTATTGAATCTTAGTAACTTTAAAGATTTTCAATAGTGTTAGGACCCGTGTCCTAATCTGACTAAAAAAAATATCAAGGGCGTATTCGCCCTCTCTATCGTCACTGAGAGCTGTTTTACATAAACTTATGTTCGTTCTAAAATAATGTTAAATTATGAAACAAATCGACATCAAGACAACTACGCAAGAATAACGTCTGTTCGCAATGACGAATAGAAACAGACTGCCACGAAATCCGCGCCCCCTTTGCAAAGGTTCTCATTTGACGACATCTTTTATTGACATTTTCTGAAATAATTCCTAATAATAGTATCTTTTCAGCACGAAAATAACATATAGATAACTACACATCAAGTGAGAAAAAATATTTTGGTAATTTTCAAAGAAAATGATAGAGTATAATATATCTTTACTTACAAATTAGTTTCCTTAGTATCAGCGACAGTGAGGAGTGCGCAGATGTCCGTCAGCAGCTCGTCCGCCTGCTTGGCGCAGCGGCGCGGCTCGCAGCGCAGCAGGCTCAGCCAGCGCGACTGCAGCCGGGGACCGTACATTAAATCTGATAACCTAGAAAAAACGCTTCTTATATTGTATATTGGACGATATTTGCGTCATATAACTGCTAGAGTAACACAATTGGTAACCTCTGGAATCTAGTTCAAGGTTGACAAATCCATTTTGTTTTTAATAATGTTATCATTTTTAGAGAGATCAAGTCAAACAGTACAGATAAATATATATACTCTAATAAACGATTTTAAGTCGTATGTACTTTGTTGCGGCACATCACTAGTCAAACTCTAGTGATCACACATCACATCACTAATCTGCCATCTTTTTTTCGGAACATGGCGCCGCGTCTAATCTTCTTCCTTCCTTCCTTTCTATTTTATTTCAACGTGAATACGCAGTGACGAAGTTTAAAAAGTCCAAAAATTTAATATACATTTAAAAACACTTAATTATAACATGTTGAATAACTTCAAAGTATTTTGTTTACCATCTCGCAGCGTCATGCGCAGCTTTATGTAACGTAGAGACAAAGTTGCCGCCCGCGCCGGCCGCCATGGTCGCCGCGCGCAGCCGACACACCAACGCTTGTAATTGAGGCGAGTGCTCCACACAACGACGTACGAAATCCCTGACAAAGACAGACTAACTAATACAACACCTTATTTACAAAGATTAATTAAACAAGAATATATATTTCCCGTGCTCCTTTCCCTATAGGTCGGCTAGCACCTGTCATATCGGAATTCATTCCCTTCCACATATCGTCTTTCACACAACCCATCTTTACATAGATTCAACCTCTAAGATTGTTCATAATTTATTTATTTAAAACGACTAAACACTCAACGTGTAATTTTCGGTGAACGGTCCCGACTAGTTTCGAACTTTTCGGAAGTCCATCATCCGTTCACCGAAAATTGCAAGTGAGTTTTTAGTCATTTTAATTAAATAAAGTATAATAATGTCTCACGAAAGTTTTAACATTGTTCATAATGTTTATTTCTTTGTTAATGTGATTATCATACCAAATGTGTTTCAGATTCTTTTAATAAGCTAATATGTAAAGCCTTGAACGCTCCAAGATAGTATTTTACTTAAGTAAGTAATTTAGTAACTAATCGTGTCCGAACAGCAACATTTTTGTAGAGTAGATTAGTAAATCTTTTGTTCGGATACTTGCTACTTGCCACTCGACTAAACTACAATCCTAAAGCCTTGTTCGCACTAGGATAGTATGTTAGTCGAGTAGCAAGTAGCATTTATCCGAACAAAGGATTTACTGATGTTCGGACTCGTTTAAGCCAAAACCTTAGCATTAGGGTAGTAATTTAGTAACTAAACGTGCCCGAAGAGCAAAATTTTTGTAGAGTAAATTAGTAAATTCTTTGTTCGGATACTTGCTAGCTGCTACTCGACTAAAATACTATCGTAGTGTGTACAAGGCTTAATGCGAACAAGACTTAAGAGGCATTAAAGTCAATTTAATAACAATCTAAGCTGCAATACGACTTAAGAGACCAAACATGTGACTTTACATAGATTTTCTTAAGACAAATTAACCTAATTTGTATTCGAGTGGATGTCGAAATTAGAGTAATAATGTGACTCATAAAATGTACATTCTTATGTTTATCAAATATCAACCTTATTCCGTACATATAGAGTTCAAATTTGATATACAAGTATAAATATAGTGTGGGTATATTTGTGATATCTATTACCATCATAAAACGATTGCTGTCACGAGTTTAGGATAAGTGAGAGTGATAACAAACTGATAAACGCTGTAAAACTTTATTCCTGGACAAACAATCAGCTGTCGTGTCATCTTAACCGACATGGAACATATAAAGTATAGTCCGACAACTTATCTGACCCGGTGGTCTTAAGTGAAACTAAATTATTGAAGAATAAGTGAACCGTTGGGCATAAGTCAAACTAAATTATGACAGCACACTTGCTCCACCCTGAAAAGATCTTCGTCGTACTTAAGCTGTCTTACATTTTTTGTCATTAAGAAGGTTGTGATTGTGATTTCTTGACATGTCAACTGCGATAGCAGCGCTTCACACCGGTTCAGATATTCATATTCGACTACAAAAATCACTATATTATCTTGTATGTTATTTTGTATGACGAAGTTTGTACATATTTTCGAACAGAACTCCAAATATATAAACAAGAGGGCTTTACCGGGCCAGATAAGTTAATCACACTATTTACATTTAAAATGGCGTTAGTTATGTTAAGTGGAAGATACTTACATATCAGATGAATCAGGTACAGTGATCAACAAAGCTAAGCCCAGCTTGTTCCTGCGCGGCGCTATTCCCGATGTTGCGCTCAGAAGGCTGTCACTTGTGCCGCTCGTTGTACTATTGGTGTACATCTATGAACAATAAACGCCTGCAAATATGTACTACTTCACTTTTTCTGTTACGTGAAATAAGACATAATGCCTATATAGTAACTTCGTAGATTTAGTATGTTTGAAAATATCTTCGATTCAAAATTGGTCCCTTTACTTCACTTAGAAAAAAATAGAGACATCAATATACCTGTGTCAAGGTAAACGATATTTATTGTACAAATATAAATCCGGATACATTTATTTATTGACATATCCTATAACGAGACCTCGCGCCTCGGAAATGTTTCTAATATATTAACGTATACAGCGCTCAAATATATTTTGTAAATATTAATAATATATTATTGGAAATATATTAGGACAGTGTAACGTCGTTTACAATATTGCTAACGTTGTAATATCATTTTTATTGTTCTCTTCTATGTGAGACTTTGTTTTTAGTCCCTTTCGTGTTCTTTTAAAAAATAAAGATAACAACATGTTTTTGTATAGACCAGTGGTTCCCAAACTTATTTTGTCTACTGCCCACTTTGAGAATAAATATTTTTTTAGCGCCCCCATTTTTTCACCTATTTAAAAACCACTATAACTTCAAATTGAATTAATTAATTAGTATTAAAACAGAGTATCTTTTATTATTTTTTTTTCTTTCTGGGTTTCTTACCGCCCCCCTTGAGACCTGCAGCGCCCACAAGGGAGCGTTATCGCCCACTTTGGGAAAGACTGGTGTAGACGTTTATGCAGTGGAAACTCTGTAATACTGACTAAAACTTATAGATCATTCATAATCAAGCCGTCAAGTCTTATTCTGGATAAGTTTTGATTGATTGTCGGAATATCGGTCATTGACATTTACAAATACAATTCTAGAGTTAACAGTGATTATATTTTGTTTTTATATTTTAAAGCATATTTATTAATTCAAATTATCCATGTCTATAGATTCCTTAACATCATATTACACAACTCAAAAAATGTGAAAATACAGTCCATATTTAGAATTCCGTTATTCAGAATATTAAACAAATAACTGCAAGACAGATACAAAATAAAAAATTGGATAAGACAAAGAAATTGTTTTTTATTGCGATGCGGGTCGTGCTGTCATTGACAAGTGACAGGTTATTGACGTTGTCTGACGTGAGGCGCGTGCTTGTATAATTTCACTTTGACATTTCACTTTTGACGTATACGTTGGCTTTTTTTTCAAGTCGCCTTGGTAATTGACGAACCCGTCATTTGATATCACATCAAATACGCTTTGTACTTTGTATCTTTGGCTATTAACTCTTAAGCTAAATATTAACAGTCCGAGTATCTCTAAAGGCCGAAGTCACAAAACAAAAGCGATTATTGCAATGGTTGTGTTAAAACCATTAACTACGAGTTCATGACCTGTCAGTCTAGTCTAAGACGGTTTATGCTAGAAGTAGCTAGGTTTGGGTGACTAGAATGAACTAGATAAAAGAAGTCCAGCTAGAACGAGTGTCTTGCAACTTGAAAACACTTTTGTCGATTGAAATTAGCTCATTTGGTACGTATATTTTCTCCCCCTATTATAAGAAAACTAGCTGTTGTATTACTAATTAAATGATATAGCCTATGTTACTCGGGAATGTAGCTTTCTAATGGTGAAAGAATTATCGAAATCGGCCCTGTAGTTCCTAAGTTATTTCAATACATATAAAAATACAACGATTCTCTCTTTATAAGAAAATAAAGATTTTATGTAGCCATACCAATTTTTAATGGTGATATACGAACAATAGTAAAAGAAAACTGATCTATTTACTGTACCCGCTGAAGAATTTCTTTAAATCATTGATACCAACATAATATAACTTTATAATAACTGACCATGACCAATACTTCAAATCGATATAAACTACGTAATAAAACTGTTTGTGTAAACAATTATTTAATTATCGGTGTTCAATTAGTGATAAGGTCTCACATGACTGGCGGTGACCGATGCGGTCACTCACGTGACACTGTCACGAATCACGCGGTTTGACGCCGATAAAGTCATTGTAAACATACTTGACTGTCACGTAATCCAATAGATTTAACTACTAGCTGTTGCTCCCGACTTCGTTCGGAATAAATATAGTCTATGTTACTCGTGAATGTAGCTTACTAACGGTCAAAGAATTTTTAAAATCGGTCCAGTAGATTTTACGTTATTATTAAAAATATAAATCTTTCCTCTTTAAATTATTAGTATAGATTTAATAATGAACCAATGAATACATAATGCATTTAATTAACATTTTTATATTAAAAAATGTTACTGTATCTAAAATTAATTTTTACAGAGATGTACAATACCTATTGTATAATAAATGCGCTGTGAGGGAATAAATTATTACCATTTAATTTAAATAATTTCTTTTGCATCTTGCAATCTAGACATTCTTGTATCATTAAAGAATTTTTCTATATTTTACATGTCTATTAATATATAATGTTACCTGTGAATCAGAGCTGGTGTTGGTAGGCACGCTCAGAAGACAGGAGCCGAGGTCGAAGCGCGTGGCCATACTCTGGAAACTTCTACGCTGCCAGCTGCCTGTACTAGACACGCTCAGCTTGCGACCCGGAGGACCTAGGGAACGAATTATAGTCCTTAATTTTTTTTATAAAGTTATATAAACGCAATAGTAAAATACATCGTGATGCAACCTGCACATATCGGCGAAGATATTCAAAGATATGTGTGATGTCACGCAAAAACACGCTAGTCGAGGAGTTGCAGAAAAATGGAGCCCGTAATGGATCGAACCACACTACACTAGTAAAATACAAAGGAATCGGGATGCAAGAGGCGTTGTCTGATCCCGACAGAAGACCTCGATAAGAAAGAGATCCGCATTAGAGGAAAACTCTATAAGTGAGAAAAATATCGGTGCCTTATCCAGCGTCGACTGTATACAACATATCCAGTTACGTACGGTCCTTTTTAAATATTTTGGCAGCCCAAAGTCATCGGCATATCGCAATGTCCTCCCGCATCCTGCTACCCCCCACCCAACCTAACATTGTCCTACGCAACGCGGGAAGTTGAGCCGCAAAGATATCAAATAACTATTATATTGTTAACATAGATACGTCAAATTGCAATTGATGTGAATTGTAATGATAATATGCTAACCATAGGTATTCATTAGTCTGATTTCACGGAAAAAACTTTTGAGATTTTGCTTCGGCGTTAGGTAAAAGGCGTAATTTTGCGTGACACCAGTCTAATGAAGCCTTAGGCTAAGAATAACAGGGACCAGCAACGTACCATTATTCTCTAAACAAAAATTACAAAAAAATGAAACGTAACCGAATCGGGTCCTTGACCTTTGCTAATGCTGTTTTATAAATAAAGTTTGAGCAACTAATGTCACGATCTTCATGATATCATCCGAGAACGAGAATTTTTGCGCGAGTTTTTTTGTTACACTCAATTGATTAATTTTAAAACCGTTTTATATAAATAAACACTATTTTTAAGAAGAGTACTTTACGAATTTTAATAGAAAACGCTTTCGACACAGCGATGGCTTCATCTGTACACGTAGGTGCTCGTCAGGGATCTATACGGGGGCAGAGGATAGTTGGGATTTATCCCCCCCAAAAGCTAAATACAGTATAGTGATTTTTTTATAGGAGAAGGGGCAAACGAGCAGCGGATCAACTGAATTAATTGGTCCGATACCAACGGCCATCTGCAACGCTAGAGGAACCACAGATGTCTTGCCGGCCTTTGAGGGAGCAGTACGCTCTTTTTTAAAGCCCTAAGTCGTAACCGTTTGGATTACAGCAATTGCTCACAGTTGACATGGTTGTTTGTACCCTCCGAGCCATAAGTCTGGATTCGTCCTTGGTATTCGTTATTTATTTTTTAGTATTACGTAAGTACGACGTTTGCATAAGTCATAACACTGTCATCAGTTTCCGGTCTACTGACGTTGATATCCTAAATACAAGTTGGCAAATGCAATTAGCGTAACAATGACGTCACGATTCTATCAATGAAATCGTACTTATACAACTTGATACTAATCCAAATAATCAATATGCCTGTTACACATGAAGGCTGAAGGTAGAGCAAGGCAATGCAGCCATTGTTTAAACAGTAAAGCTCATTTCGTATTGGCTTAGTATTTTAGTGAAGTAGCAAATAATTTAGTAAAAAACGTGTCCGAACACCAACATTTTAGTAGAGTATATTTGTAGCTGTTGTTCGCGCCAGATTGTATTTTAGTAGTGTCAAGTAAAAAGTGTACGAACAGCAACATTTTAGTGGAGTAGGCTAGAAAAATGGTTTAGTCGAGCCAATCCATTTGTATGCGTTCAAATAATAGTGCAGAGGTCACCCAAAGCATCTTTCGATTGGCGATATCGTTGATTTATTCAATAAGAATGTATGAAACTGATAATGTCATTCTATAAGTCATGTGCTTATAGCGTTGTATTCATTTTTGATGTTCGCTATCGAATCACTTTGTAGCGCATGTACACTGGGTAGCCCCTTTTTATCTGCTGTTTTGTAGTCGTGTGAAGCTAGCATTAGTGTTAGAAAGAGAGGATGTATCGTGATAGCCAACTCAAGTTGACAATAAAAGCCATTATGTGTAATTTAATCTGTTACCGACGCTACGCAGTTCTTTATGAATGGTTTAAAATTAGATCTGTTTATTTTTAAGTTGGACTATACTACTAGAATACTGAAAATACACTATACCATTTGAAAACAAGGTAATTGCTACTCACACCGCTTTATTCCGAATCGAGAATCAGCGTTATTACTGTTGTACTTTCTACGTTTGGTACATTCATAAAATTTATTCTAAAAATACAGAACATTCTTGCTTCTGGTACTTCTTATGATACATAATTTGGTCCAATGAGACCCCTGGTCTATCTTATTTAGTTTCGAGTGTCCTCCAATATCGTTTAATCGACTACTTATCGGTCCTCGTTTATCGCTGTACTTTATACATTTTTTCGGAATAAGGGGGATAGAGTTGTTCATAAAGGAGTAACTTAGAATAGAGATAGAGAATATTTTGTTAAAAATCTAACCTAAGGGAGTTCGAGAACAACCATCAAAAGTCTATTAGTAGTAGTTAATTATCTTTATGCTTTTATCTTATAAAGGTGTTTTTATAATCTTTACAGTAATAAAAAATACTTAGTCATACTGCTTACAGTCACATGAATTATATACATATTTTTTTTATCTAATCGACATATATCGAAATATCATATATCATGCAAATCAGTGTAGAGATATCATCCATTCTCTTGACAGCATTAGTTGCAAATTGAATAAAATCACATGTTTCAGTAACTATCAACAAATGACGATCTTTATGACATGCGATGACATTTCTGAGACGTTATGACGTCTTTGACAGACATATAATGCGACAAGCAAAGAGATATTATACATAGAGGGAGCACTCCATACTAATTTGACGTTAAAAAGCGTGCCAAAAAAGAAATTATTAAAAAAAAAACTTACCAGTATCATGAAAAAATTTCACAAGTTTGGGAAATTGTGTGTTTTTTTTAAATTCTAAAATAAACAGTAGAATAAACTAAAACATTCATCAAAACGGTATCGTTTTTAATTATTATTATTTTATTTAAAACAATTTAAATCCAAACAATTTTTAACAAAGACTATTTTTGTTTTATGGTTGTTATAAATTTTTAATTATCGTTTTAAAAATGTCTCTATTAATTATAATATTAAACTTTAGTAAATACCATGAAATACAATTTAAATTTGAGAAAAGAGGTTACACTCGGTCGACTTTTTATGTCGGAAAATGTAATTTAGAGGTTAACACTTAGGGAGATTTCCCTACATTGGACCTCCGGAGGTCAAAGAAAATGCCTCACTTTTAGGCATCGAGTGTTCCATCTACAGTATAATATATCTTTGGCGACAAGCTTAACTGACCCGATGAGAAGTCTAACTAAATTACAATAACGCATTAAAGCAAGATTCCTATTATTGTAGCTGTCTTTGTACATCTTGTCTGTGATAGCCCATTCAACCGCCACTGAAATGTATCGAACTCTATCAGTTTGTTTTAAAATACTTACAATGGAAAGTCAGGTCATCCTGTGTGCCTCTATCCCCCGCCTCGTACACTCCGTAGTGCTCGAAGTTGGACCCCACGCTGCTGTAAGGTGATTGCTCGCTGTAGAAACCTGTATAACTTTATTGACTTTATTTATGATCTTTACTTAAAAGTATTGATTTCTATAATCTAGCCCTCAGTCCTACCTATAATGTTCCACGATTTGCTTAACACATTTACTGCGGTAAGTAAAATCATAATTACCGCGGCAAACCGATGTCGGCCAGTTACGCAGTGAGCGTGTTAAATTGTAAGACTAACTGCCGCACTCATAGTTGTTTAAAGGAACATTAGTATATATTTAATATGAAAAATGTGTCTCCTTAAATAAGTATTGACTACGAGCGGTAATACAAGAACACTAGAATAAATATTTTTAGCTAATCGAGCTTCTAATGAAGGAAATTTCAATATTATACATAGAACGATTATAATTTAGCAAATGTAGGAAAATAATGCATATACGTAATACTTAACGTGCCCATTTTTTTGTTACTTAAAACAGGACAACTAGAATTTTCAATCGTCGACTAGGTGGGTGCAAGTCGTGATCAAAATTTACATTTTATCAACTAATCACGTATTTTGCCCATCACACCGATCCCGTTGCGGCATCCGAATCGCCACGCCAGGCACGGCCGGCTCGAGTATCCAAATTTTCGCGCGGTTTCCGAAAACGAGACAATTTGGCGTCCCAGAGATTACTCCGGGGACACCGGGACACATGACTGTAAAACGGGACAGTCCCGTTCAAAACAGGACGTCTGTTTACGTTAGTAATACTAGTTTCTTTACATCTGTGTGATGTGACATCATTTAACCTTACCAGAACTGGTACATTCCGCATTCCTCTACAGCGGTCT
>QDHC01001390.1:420480-432147 GCA_013186455.1 Papilio dardanus tibullus
CATAGCAAACAGGACATATCTAGACATTATGTTATACAAACATATGAATATTTTCACAGTTTAATTTTAGTTTTACTTTTAAACAATCTTATCATTATACTATTCATGTTACCATCTGAGAATCTTTGTAAGTTTTCAGAATGAACTTCCGTGTTTTTTCCCGGAAATATAATTTAAATATGTTTTTTTTTATGGTTATTATCCTTGTTAATAATAGTGACTTAAGCCTTGTACGCACTAGCATAGTATTTTAGTCCAGTAGCAAGTATCTGAACAAAGGATTTACTAATCTATTCTACTAAAATGTTGCTGTTCGGACACGTTTAGTTACTAAATTACTACCCTACTGCGTAGGTTTAGGCTTAAACGAGTCCTAACAGTAGTAAATCCTTTGTTCGGATAAATGCTAATTGCTACTCGACTAAAATACTATCCTGGTGCGAACAAGGCTTGAATATAAAGTTGAACAACTTGATTAATAAAATACAGACAAATAAAAGTAGCCTTCTATACTAATATTATATAGAGATAAAATTTGTTTTCTTGAATTCTTTCACCATTAGAAAGCTACACAATCCCCGAGTAACAAAGACTATATTGTTTAATTCCGGGAAGAACAGCTAGTCTTTCATAAAATATTAACTGAGATCTTTGATCAATTTAAAAATAAATAAATAATATGGGTATCAAACCATACTACATTCATTCTAAAATTACTTTTTCTTAAAAAATTGTTATTAGAAACTTCTTGTAAGTATCTTATTTATTAAACTATAAACTAGAACAAAATAATTTTAAATGCAATTTATTTTAAGCTCCCTGTGAATTGTTAAACAATACCACTTTATCTATGTTGTAACTATTTATTTGATAATAAAATAAATGTCATATGATTATTATGTCAACAGACAACAAACTTTAATCATTTATTAATTTATATCAAGTGTGGAACATACTAGAATGTCTGAAAATCTTTAGTAATATTATAAAGAGGAAAGCTTTGATTGTTTACATTGACTTAGCTCTGAAACTACAGTACCAATTTTAAAGAATCTTTCACTTTTGGGAAGTTACAATATCCCTGGATAGCAAAGGCTATATTTTTCTTTTAACTCCGTGCAGAAAGTCACAGTCAACAGCTAGTATAATACTATTACTATTTTGAGCATGGAGTTGCGGAAACAGCTTCTACTACCATTAAAACCTCTGTGGTTCGAAACCATATTAGGGATTAATAGAGTTCTATACTTGTATAATAATTGCACTAATTCATGAATAATTAATAACAGGCACTAAATATGCTACTAAATGGGCTACAGGTACAATTGTTTTTTTTTTTAATTTGTTATAGGCAAAAACGAGTAATATAACTTACCACATAGCTGTATCCATCCGCGACCTCCACAATACATGGTACATTGTTCTGTATATCTGGTTTGTCATTTTTATCTGCTGGAACTCTCTCTATAGTTGATGAATCAAAGAGGACTTTCCTCCCTCTCCAGTCACACTCTTTGAATAGTAGCAACCTCACTTGCTCGGGACTTATCTCACAGGGCCTTAAGAAAAAAACATGATTATCCAGTGTCTGAAACATTCCTGATGGACCCCCAACTGAAACTAGTCAGTACTGTGGGAGAGGGCTCAGAGGTGTCTTTTGAAATAAAACTTGTCTATCTTATCTTGAGAGAAGAAATAGTGATACATTCACATTGAAGGGCAGCTCTGGAATCAATCGAAGATATGATATCAATCTTATTAAAATTGAGAAAAATGAAGTTATGAAATTAAATTATTCTTCTTATAAAAAGACTAAGGTCCAAAGATGTACCATCCTTACATTACCTACACCAAAATAAATGTGAGTTAAGCTGTGTTTAGTTAATTTTTATAAAATAATGTCTCATGAATGTTTTAATAAATTTATCTGAAACACTATTGTCTAAAGTTATTAATATCTATTTGATTTTAATTGAATAGGTAATTTTAAACAAAACATTGATAATTGTTATGACCATTATTATGATTATTATATGAATATACAACTATTAAGGTCACTATCACATGGAATAAATGTACAGGCATATGAATATTCATTTATATGAATATATTTATTAATTCTAGATTGTTAATTTAAAAAGTTTCAAAATACTAATGCCCTAAAATATGAATCTGTTTAAAATGTTTTTTGTAAAACTTTAGAAAACTTTTTATAGATAAGAACTAAAGAGTTTGAGGTTTTAAATATCTAGAAATACTGGAAGCTATTATAAAAAAAATCATTCTATAAATTATAATAATTTATGAAATAAATCCAATTAGAATTAGTTCTAATAAATGGATTCGAAGAATAATACAGATTATTATAAAGAAAAAGTTTAAGTGTTAATTGAATTACAAATAAAATAAATTCTAAGTCAATTATCAATAATAAGTAAGTTTAAACAAAATATCATGAAGTTTTACAATTCTAAGACAAGTGAATTGGTTACATACTAAATACAGTATGTGCAAACTTTCTCTTTAACACATATGCAGTCACATGCCTCTTGCCAATACAACAGGAACCTGTTCTCATAGTGTATTGTTTACAGATGTCAATTCACTGACAAACAGCAATTTAATTTATATCTATTAATTGTATTTTAAATAAATAACTCTAGCACTTAACAAACCACTTAATTCCACCTCAACCAGAGTACAAACAAGATTGCACTGCTCAGAACTATTTCACTTTAGTATTAATTTACTATTTATATTCTAGATGTATCACGACTTGTTTGATGTCAGGTTATTATAAAAAACACTACGTTAATTACCTAAATTTCATTTTATTTCATAGTCAAATGATTAGACCTCACAGCTGTTCACTGATATGTAATAGATAATATCCTTATCACACAGAATCACCACCTAACAAAATGCAATTCAGAAAGTTTTATTTTAAATGCACAAAGACTGCATAGATTCGACTGGCAATCGGCCGACCGGAGTGGAATGTGCAAGTGTACTAGCCCGACTAAATAGTAAGTAAACATAGAAGTATGCCTCCCCTCTTCCTGAATGACGCGATCGTTGCGCCCACGCCCGCCGCCCGCACCCCGCCCTTATCACATGCTCATGCCTCCCGTAGTATTTGTCGGCCGTCGCTGACGCTCGCCGAACTGCCGATGTTTGCGTCAGAACCAATTCATGATGCGAAAGTACAACGAACGATTTTGAAGAGACGAAACGACGGCGATTAGTGCGTCAACAATTTCAATGCATGCCACGCTCGCAAAAATACACCCGAATGAATTAAAAGCATCCTCGACACATACCTGGCCCAGTTTCTTGAGCCCCGATCAACGTAATCGAGTTTTCTCTTTGTGGAGAAGATCTTATCGAACAATGCCATTTCCTCACATTAAACATTTCACGACATTTTCATGGTCAGATTTGCCATGCATCTTTATTCGTAACCAATTATCACAAGGCTATCAAAAATATTCATTTATGTATTTCTAAAACACTTCGGATGTAAATAATCTGATATATCACGTGCGAAAGTCATATGATTAACCATAGTCTAGGAGTCTGTTTTCTAACGCGAGGTCAAGGTCAATTCAGAATTTTTCCCAAAAAAATATTTTCACCTTAAATCTTGAAGTTTTTAGAAGTCAGGCTTAAAATCTGCGTTATGATATAAAAAATAGGATTAGTACGATGAGTTTGCGTCACTTAGCAATATTATGTTATCTGTTGCACACCATAGACTTTGGTGTCTTGTTTCTAATCACGCAGAAATAGATTCGTGGTCGGAATAAAACTTTAGATATTTTGTAGTAATTTGTAGGCATCAGGTGTCAACATCAAATACTATTAATATATATCCAGTATATGTACTTTTATTCAGTCTATTTTATGGTGTACTTAAATATTCAATAAGTTTTTCAGCTCAAAACTTTATTTGAAAAATGTTTACTGTGTAATTTTCCTTTGTCAGGATTGGCTGTCAATCCGAAGTTCCAAACGTCAAGTCACTGCAATATGAGCAATTTAAAAATCTTATGATTGTTTTTGTTTACCAACTTTTACCTTTGTTTCCTTCGTTTAATTTTTTTCAGACATATATTCCGTTTTCTTTCAACATTAGTTAGTGTTATTCAAGCTGCCGTTATGTAAAGATGTACAAGTAGAACAATTTCAGGGTAATGTTTTGATCACAGATTACTTAACTTTTCTATTTATTATTATCAGAAATCATGTCTTGATAATGTGTTATCATGGCTGAAGTACTAAATAAACTAGTCCAGTTTCAAAATCAAATATTACTTGAACTACAAAAATCATCTGATCTTGGTTTTACTAGTAGATCACTACTAACAAATTATGTAAGAAACATCAACTCCTTGGATTCGACGTCCTTGTTAAAGATTCAAGCTGCACTTGATTACATGTACGAACTAATAAATGCTGGCAATTGGAAAGATGTGAAAATTTCCTTGCGACGGACCATAACTATAGCCACTTACTTAAAACTATTAGTTCTTATTAAATCATCTACTGAGTTAACAGATGACTTATTTAAAGAATTGTTCAAGATAATTGATCATGGTATTCTTTTTGGATGTCCTCTTAAAAATGAACCAAAGCTATTACAAGAGTGTGCAGAAATAATTAATTCTTATCGGCCATATGTTTATATTGAAAATATAAATAATGAAGTGCACAATACAGATGTTCCAACTAACTATGATAGTTTGAGTAAAATTGATGTATTAAACTGTCCTAGTATGGAAACATTCTTCAGAGACTACATTTTATTAGAAAAACCTGCTATTTTGGAAAACTGCATTAATCATTGGCCTGCTCTGGAAAAATGGAAAGATCAAAATTATTTTATTAAACTTGCAGGAATGAGAACTGTGGCTATTGAATTAGGTAGTGATTATACTAAATCCGAATGGACCCAGAAATTGATGACAATGGAAGAGTTTATAAGAAACTATATGTTTAATACAAATGGAACTGTAGGATACTTAGCTCAATACCAACTTTTTAACCACATCCCAGAATTAAAGCTGGATATTACAGAACCAGAGTATTGTTGCTTTTCTGACAGTGATGAACCAGTGGACATTATGGCATGGTATGGTCCAAAAGGAACCTTATCACCACTGCATTATGATGCTAAAAGAAACTTGCTAGCACAAGTTATAGGCAAAAAACACATGTTCCTATTCTCTCCTACAGATACTGACTATTTATATCCACATGATAGTGAACTATTACACAATACAGCACAAGTTGATCCCAGAAAGCCCGATTTGGAAAAGTATCCTAAATACAAAGAAGCTAAACCATATTATTGCACTTTAAATCCTGGTCAAATGTTATTTATACCACCCAAGTGGTGGCATTGCGTGGAGTCTTTGTCTATAAGTTTCTCTGTCAGTTTTTGGTGGGAATAAAATTATATTTAAAGAAAAGAATAAAACATTATCATTATCACATCCCTGCACATCACCCAGGGGCTCAGATCCTACCCTAAGTTACCCCCCTACAAATACCCTCATGGATACTGCTGTTCTTTCTATATACACAATTCTGTACAGTCTAGTTATTGAACTAGGAATTATTTAAGCTTATGTCAACATGTAAATAAAAGGATTGAAAATTAATAGCGCTACAAATACATATTTTATTTTAACATTACAGCAAATTATGGATGTTAGAAACAGTTTGAACAACTAACAATCACAAGTTAATACAAATAACAATAGGATATAACATTTATCTTAATTGAACCACTTTAACATAATTGTATGCTTGCTTTTATCGTGCTGCTCTTCTGGTGTAACTGAAAACTTTAATTTGTGCAAATATAATTGTGAAAGAAAACCACGATCAATTTAACCTTTTAATTCAGAATAGACCAGTGCAAAGAAAATTAAATAGATAATGTTTTAATTTGCGACACGAGCCTTTGAATCACCATAATATCTGAAAACCAAAATCTATTGCCAACATGCGTTAATCGATATCTAAAAGCAGTGCCAATCGCCATGTGAAACCTTGTGCCACCATTTCACTAAAATACGAAAAGAGATTCCAAGTAAAAAACTTATATATCCCAAATAGTGAGAAGCAGAGTAAAATAAGAAGCATCAAGACATAAAACATCTTAGAAGATAACAGGAATTGTCATACTCAACATCTGAATCTTTAATCCTTTCTTCGACCAATAATGAGTTTAAGAAAATAAGTGAATGAGCTATTGCAAGACTATACATTTTACAATGCCAGTTTGAATGAAGATGTACGAAACCTGTGACACAAAAACTAATACGACTAACACAAAATCACCGAGATTCAAAGAGATTTTAAGTGGATTAGTGTGGAAGTGCAATAAATATAAAATTATTTTTGCTCATATTCGTTGTTCAAGAATCTTCCTATAACCAGTCGTCTAACTTCAGACGTGCCAGCACCAATCTCACCCAATTTAGCGTCCCTGAGTATTCTTCCTGTTGGATAGTCATTGATGTAGCCATTGCCTCCTGAAAAATATGAAATATAACATAGCGGTTTGATTCAACAAACAAGAAGCATTTACGATTGACTTTATCAATGCACAGATAAATGAGAAGAGTACACATCGATTTCTTTTCTAAAACGGCGGAACTATCATACTTAGTAGTGGAGTAGACATCCTAATTACGTTTAATTCGTAAGACGAATTTTCAGTAATTAAATGTAGAAAGAGTTTGTAACCAACAAACCAAGAGATACATTGTTTACGTCTGATGGGCTACACCTGTGGAACTTTGTGATAAAAACAAGTGTACCATAAAAAAAATAGATATTTATAATTATTTGTATAACTTATAATAAAGGAAACAACGCAGTTATTCGTTTAAACATACAAAAATAAACTGTTTTGTATTAACATATTATTTATTTATATTCGCTGTTCAATGATCGTCCTATAAGCATTCTTCTCACTTCAGATGTGCCCGCACCTATTTCATATAATTTAGCGTCCCTAAGTATTCTTCCCGTTGGGTAATCGTTGATATAACCATTTCCTCCTGAAAAATCAATAAAATATCACAATGGGGATATTAAATGAAATCAATAAACAGCTCATGTCTCACCGGTAAGATCATAGACATGTGGAGGCTCAGAATTAGGCCAACCATGGCCGATTTGAGAGGCTATTTGCAGCAGATCTAGGTAGGTAGTGGTACACGTAATCGTAGACTCTCTACCACTATGTACGTGTTTTAAGCGATTACCTAATATTTGTATGGCATCTAATGCGACTTGCGTGGCACGCTCCGCGCAGTACAGGATGACGCCCGCGCAGTCCTTGCTGTTGACGTGGCCCTCGTCGCACGCGCGCGCCACGCTGTACAGGTAACTACGGCTCGCGCTTAGCACCGTGTACATATCCGCCATCTTACCCTATAGAATACACCACATCTTGATTGAAAAAGTGAATTCGAAAACGCTTATTGTGTTATCAAATTCATGATTGCTCCTTTAACGATTTTGAAAGTGTTCCGAAACTTAACTATTGGGAAATTTATGAGAAAGGATCGATGTTATTAGATAACTTTCAGCACAGCATCGACCTTGATCTTATTAAATTACGGTTCCATGTTAACCTGTAATAATTGGAATTCGCCAATATTCTTTCCGAACTGTTTCCTAGTGTGAGCGTATTCGAAGGCTGCGTCGACGGCCGCCTGCATGAGACCGACGGGGCCCGCGGCCAGTACGAGTCGCTCGAGATCCAACCCCGACATCAACACATACACCCCTTTGTTCTCTTCGCCTAACAAGTTAGCTGCCGGCACCTGCAAATATTTACTTGCAATAAGTCGAATTGAGCCATGATTAGCCAAGAAGTTTAAAATATTTTTTGGTCTAAATACCTTACAATCTTCAAATACTAATTCGCCGGTATTGGAGCCTCTCATACCGAGTTTGTCCAGTTTCTGTGCGGTAGAGAATCCGGGATAATCTTTCTCGACCAAAAACGCTGATATTCCGTGTTGAGGTTTGCTCGTTAAGTCAGTTTTAGCGTAAACCTGTAAATTCACTTTAAAATATTAAATTTAATGAACACGACAATTTTAAAAAAGTGATTTAATATTGCGGTAATGGCTGACTCCACTTATATTCTTTTAATTTTATATAATTAATTTTAATAAGATAAATATAATGACGCCTTCGTTATCAGCTTATTATTTTAGCTTATGACGACAATATTCTTGACAATTTATTATACATAGTTTCGTCGCGTACATAACTCACAATTTCGAAAGTCAGACAAATACAAGGTCAGCAAATACGGAAAGTTTTTTATAAATGAATAAATATGTTAGTTTTTGTACTATAATAAATCTGTTTTACTCACAACTAAAACGTCAGCATCTGGACCGTTCGTTATCCAGAATTTGTTACCATTGAGTACGTAATAGTCTCCTTTCTTTTCGGCTCGTAACTTCATCGAGACCACGTCGCTGCCCGCGCCGGGCTCCGACATCGCCAGCGCTCCCATGTGCTCTCCTGAACACAGCTGGTGCATGAAGAACAGCAATACGTTTAATAAAATAATAGATTCTGTTAACACTTTGAAATATATATTATTATTTATACATAGGATCCTGGTGCAAATACATTCTTTACATTTGAAAATTATTGGTCATAATAAGTGTAGCATTTAAATTCATAGACTTAATAGAATTCTTACCGTGATTTTCCGCAGCCAGAACAACGGTACAAAAAGTTAATATCTTTTATAAAGACAATGAGAGCGTAAACGACTGTTTTTATAAGCTTCGTTTCGTAAGTGCCAAGTTATAGTATGGTTGTATTTCTAAGTTATAGACATGTCAATTTCACAGTCTAATCGTATCGTAATATTTTTACTCACTTTAGGTAAATATTTAGATTTCTGCTCGTGTGTTCCATTTCTATTGATCTGGTTGATGCACAAGTTTGAATGGGCGCCGTACGAAAGCGCAATGGCCGCTGAAGCCCTGAATAATAGCAAATAATGATATTATCTTTAACAAACGACGTAATTAAATTGCGTTAAGTATTTTTTTATTGGCGACAAGGTTTAGTACCATTCACTCTGATGCCTTAGAAATATCTACGTACATTTTTTTCTTTGAATCTTGACTTTAATTAGTTTAGTGCTAGTTCAAAGTTCTCTACCTTTTAATAGTGAACGATCATATGAATAACATTAAAATTGTCTTTTACATGTCGGTAAACTTTTCACGTAAAAATACGTTGTACATATTATTCGTACCTGGACAATTCTTCCATGATAACGCAATGGTCTGAATACTTCCCACCAGTTCCGCCATAGTCTGGACTCGCAGTTATACCTAAAATAGGATAAAGTCTAGATTCTATAGCAACATTTAAAAAAAGTACATGAAACAGACAGCAAATATAATACGACATCAAGAGGTACGAAATCGTTTGTTCACTTGAAAACTACTCGGTATTTGTCAGTAAACTAATAGAAGCTTACCTAAAACTCCAAGATTTCCCAGTTTCTTCCAAAACTCTCTCAATTCAGTAAAGTTATTAGTTCGATCAATCTCTGCTGCTTTTGGAGCCAGTTCTTTTTGTGCGAAATCAAAAATTAATTTGCGAAGCTGTAAAAATAAATAAATTGTTGACCACGAGACTACGACCTCTAATTTTGATATGAATCAGCTAACATTAACTAGAATATTATTTTATGTGGGAGATGAATGAAATTATGAAATGCAAAGCACTAAAGGAACTGATTTTCGATATATTAAACGTGACAAAAAATAATTTACAATGATATAAATATTATTTAATTAAGTATTATCTAATATTTTGTCATATACAATCAATTGAATCGTTAAAATAAAGCAGACTATCGGGTCTCAGAAACAAGGCAAACTTGTTTCGTCATTCTACATCTGTAAATAATTGTACCGTACCAACCTGTTGCTGTTCACTTGTCAGTCCAAATATGTGCTCGTCTATAGGATAGTGGGACATACATCTTACATTTGTTCTACCACTGATACGACGTAAAATCTGGCCGCACAACACTTTAAGGGCCATCGTGAACGACCGCTTCCAACGATAGCCCAAACAGAACTAAACCGAAAGCGAAATATAAAACGCTACTTATCTAGTATCTTAACTCTAACAACATAAGGGCTATAACGCAATGGCTTATTTCAAATTAATTCAGTTAGGGTAATTACGTACGCACATTGATAAAGAATACAAATAACACGTTATCCATATCATCTATAAATTCCGATGTCGGAGCGGTTCACGACAGGTCGGTACTATACAAGGTCTACGGATACGTTTACTTATTAAAATAGTGTAACTTATTATAAAATAAGTGTAGTAAACTAAATAATAACGGGTATGTAATTAAATAAAACTACTATGTTAGATTACGTTTATATTCACGGCGAAAAATACTAAAAATGCAAATAACTTTACTAGGTACATAAAAATCTTTGGGTAACATACCTAAAAGTCAGGAAATAAACATATTATGGACTAAACTAACATCTTTTAATAGATTTAAATGCCAAGGTCGAATGTTTTTGCTCATTCTTCTTGTAATTTATCATGACGTGACCCATTCGTGCATTACTCAATCTACAGGATAAATCTTTGACGCGATAAAGTAAACATTATTATTTGTTGTTTTTTCCATTAAATTAATACCTGAAGCGAAAACTTTGTATAACTTTTAAGGAAATTGCGCGAAAGAATGAACGTTTTTGACATAAATATTGATAAGACTATATTTAATAAAAATATTAATTAATAATGATTGAATTGATTGAAAAGGGCGTACAATATTAATAATTAATTTATATTTTGCAGGCATTAGTTATTATACAATTATTATACTTTTTAATATAATGAGAGACAATCATTGTGGGGACGAGTAGACAAAAAAGGACGAAATAAATATTACAAATAGTATATTTTGTTTAGTTTCTTGAATTTAATTTTAATGAATAAATAATTTTGTATAATGAGTTTGTAAAAGAATTATAATTATTTTGTGGAAACTTATATTAACAAAACTGTGTAGTTTTTTTTTATATTACAGTGCAGTATATGAATGTAAACAAAGATATATTATTAAAAAAAAGTATTAAAAAAAATCTTGCCAGTATAATGAAAATTTTCCCAAGTTTGGGAAAATTAGTTTTTTTAATTTTTAACGTAAACAATAGAATAAACTAAAACATTTTTTAAAACGTTAGTTATCGTTTTTCATTATTATTATTTTATTTAAAACAATTGAAATCCAAACAATTTTTAATTAAGACTATTTTCGTTTTATGGTTGTTTAAAATTTTAATTAGTGTTAGTAATTAAAAATGTCTCGATTAATTATAATATTAAACTTTAGTAAATACTATGAAATAAAAAATTAATTTGAGAAAAGAGGTAACATACGGTCGACTTTTTATGTCGGCAAATGTAATTTAGAGGTCAACACTAGGGCAAATCTCCCTACGTGAGACCTCTGGAGGTCAAAGAAAATGCATCACTTTTAGGCTTCGAGTGTTCCATCTATAGCAGTGGCGAAGCGTCCATACAACACGATTCCTACCGGCTTCCCTTCGGCTTACCTTTTCA
>QDHC01001390.1:432272-474653 GCA_013186455.1 Papilio dardanus tibullus
TTAACCTAACACAATTATTATTTTTTTCTTTAAATGACGTGTAATTTATATTATCAATAAATTATTTGTATTTATTTGTATTTGTATATCTTTGATACTGACATTGTCTAATACAGATGGGAAACAGGGAATTAATGTTTCTTTGAAAATAGTCTGACAAGATATCTAACCCCGATGAGCATAAGAAATTAACATATGATTAGTGTTGGGATTTCATCCGATTAAAAACTCAAAATGGATAAATACCCATAATTTCTATCTTTTCGGCGTGATTTTTACCAAAAACGTGGATAAAAACAATCTATCATTTCATAAATGTAATTTAACATAAACATGTTTTTTTTATGAATAAACGGGATTGGAATAAAAGAATATCAAAAATACAATGATATATAAAATGCTTTGTTAATCAATTTAATTATAAAAAACCACTTTTGAATGCAAAATTATTAGGTACTTCCGCGTATGTATAGGTCTACCATGATCTGATGGCAAATAGGGAAAAAAGAATTGACGCTAGCAATACTTCAGAAATTGGAGTAAAACATTTCCATACTTTGTTTTCCTAACCTACGGGTCTTTATCCGTTTCGGATAAAAATTCGAGTTAATATCTTTTGAGTTTTTATCATCTGCCCATCAATACATATGATAGCTTACTAGCGCCCTCCTTTTGTCTTATTTTCTATGTTCGAAGCTCCATGTAAGTTTTACATATTTCTGCCGGAATTCAACCAATAGCGGCGCCTCTCGCCGTTCTAGACATCCTTGTTTGACTACAAATGGCCTTAAATCAAAGGGGCATAAAAAGGGAATAATAAAAAAAAATTCAAACTGAATATTATTTATTAAATAAAAAACCATTTAGCTTTTTAAGCACCATCATAATTAATATTAAAAATGTAACGATTCATTTATTAAACCTATAAATACATCAACACCAGCGAACAAACATATACAAATGTAAATGTCAGTGTAAACAAAATGTAAAAATTTAAAAAAAAAAAACGGAATGTGTAATTTTACACATTTACACACACGTCAAAAAAAGGGAATGTACAACATTGCGTAAATAATATTATTGCAACAATCTATTCTATATATTACATAACGAAGGTGGAATATTGTCAAATAGTTTGTTCATTTTAGTTCAATAAAAATCCACCTTAAATAGCATTATGTAACCCAAAATATTTATTATGACATTTTTTTTCAACTTATTAAATACGTATTATATATTTAAATTCATAACTAACGCTATTATTACAATTAAATTACGATATGACGAAGAAAAATACGTATAGACTTAAAAAAGCAATTATTTACTACAGTCAAACCTGGATAAGAGACATTCTATGGTCCCGACGAGCTCCTTAAGCGAGAAACTCGGATTAGAGAAACCTGTATAAGCCAGACAAATATCGCGGTCGACTGTATTTAGTCTAATGGATTCAAATACCACTATAATAAGACAAAATCTCCGAATTATTATTTTATGTAATAATCGAATTATTAAAATTTAAATATAACTTTTTAATTTGAGGTCCAAATCAATATGTAATACTTATGTATCACAATACTTTGTATTTTATTAGGGAAACGTATTTACACTAATTAGTGTGTCTAAAACTAACATATATTATTCACGTAACGGTACCGATTAGTTTTGGACTCTTCGGGAGTCCATTTTCAGGGCGAGTGCTGGTTACTCGATGCTTAACAGTTAACAGGGACAGGGACCCTGGCCCTGGAGCATCGAATAAGCAGCACTCGCCCTGAAGATGGACTCCCGAAGAGTCCGTAACTAGTCGGTACCGTTACCGGAACACTATACGTGAATTTTAACCGCATTGATTAGTATAATGTCACACGAAATTTTTAACAATTTAAAAATGTATTTAATTAGTTTCCATTTTAGATTTAAGCGATTGATAATACTCTGAGAGTACTTTCCACGCGGACGGCGCCATGAACCCGTTGGGTGGTTCCTTACCCGACTTAGCTAGACCTGGGGAAAAGAATTACATACTTAAGATATAGAAAAAGCTGTAAAATAAAAGAAAAAACTTATTTTATTTACCATTATTGAAACATGTATGTACAATTTGATTTCATGTTTTTTAGAAACTAAAAAACTACTTTATAGTTATTTCTAAACAAAAATGGGATCAAATGGCAGATATTTTGAATCAACAAAAAAGAATCACGTAAATCGGATCAGAACTCGCTGAGTAATTCCTGTACATAAATTTAAAAAAACACTCCTTGACTTGATAACCTCCTTCTGTTATTTGTTATTATAGTTTAAATGACACCCCATTCATCAAAAGACACCCTACTTAAACCTTGTACACACCAGGATAGTAATTTAATGGAGTAGTAATTAATTTAGTAACTAAACGTGTCCGAACACCATCTTAGTAGAGTAGATTAGTAAATCGTTTGGTTGGATATTTGCTACTTGCTAATCGTCTAAAATATTATCCTAATGCGAACAAGGCCGAATATTGAAACAAATCATTAAAACGCCTACAATCTGACAGACGTCAAAATATGAAATTTGGAGTTAAAACGTGGTCTTATCATTTAGTGGACGTTTCAAAAATATATACTGTAAAATAAATAAAAACATACAGACGAATTGAGAAAGTTCTCCTTTTTGGAAGACATTTAAAAATAGACCTCGTGTACGAAGAGCCTAATAGAATAATTATTGACATTTAAAACATTTGTTATAGATTTAAATATATCACAGTTTACCTCTCATCCTGGTACCCGATATGAAGTCAAAGTCCTCTTTCCTGGAAGGGTCGAAGAACGCCATCTTGCCCACAGACGTGTCATACGCAGCGACACGGAATGGAATTATCTAGAACAAATAATTTTATTGTAACATCATTTATAAGAACGTTGTGTAACTAAAAGGGTACTTTGGGGGGATTGTTGCCCTTCCAGGACATGTCAATCTCATTGTGATTTTTATAGGATTTACGAAAGTTGCCATGATAGTACCGCCGCCTCTAAGTCGTATCAGCTATAATTAGGGGTACGGAAATTTCGTATTTACGAAATAGATGCGAATAAATGCGAAAATTACACATACATGCGAATAAATGCGAAATGTATAGTATTGTTCTTTTTTTCCTCAAAATGAGCTAATTGATGGGTATGCGCACATTCATAGATTAGTTCTTCGGTCTATTAATATAAATGAAAACCCCACGTAAAGGACATATTGTTGGCGGTCAAATGCAACTTTCCGTCCTTTGCTGAAGCAGCATTACAGAGTATTTGGAGTCCAACCAACAGCGTGGACTATGCGAAATTTATGCAAAATTTGAAAAACATAAATGCGAAATTGGTGATTTTTTTTTTGCGAAAATTCCGTACCTCCAGGTATAATTAACACCAACGTAATATGAGACAAACATCAGCTTGCACTCCCGCCTATGGTGTACGAAAGCGTACATGAATATCATTCTGCGTTTCTACCTCAGCCCCGGATCCTGGGGCAAGCAGGGATCTGAGCCCCGGACAACGAGTTCATGGGACGGCAAAGTCACATTTTATTGACAAAACAAAATTCATCTAACTTTCACGACAGAATAATCATCGTACATGAATCAGCTGAAAATATAAAGGTAAGTAAAAAAAAAAGTGGAACATTTTTATATTTTTACCCAATTCCTTGCCTTTGTAGTAATCACTAACCTCAAGGTCGTTTAATCCTGGTGCCATCTTGAGCACCATAGCACCGTGCCTGGGGTCGTAGAGGTCCCCGTCGCCGGCGGGGTGCGGCAGGCCGGCGGGGTCGCGCCCCACTATGTAGTGGTTCGCGCCCGCGTTCATACGACACTTCGCGTGCCATTGCACCTAAATATACATGTTATTTGTATTTTCGACGTAAATTGTAAATAACTTATGAAAGATTTACATATGGAAACTAAAGGAAAAATTTGAAAATGCATTACAAACTCATCATTTTGAGCTTGTCCCTCTGGAGGTTAGGCCGTTAGGTAGTCGTTTGGCCTCACAAATTAAGATTACATACGAGTATTTTAATTACCAATATATGATTATATACGTGGAAGTTATCATATGTATGGATCTGTTCAAGGGTTACTTAACCACTAAATGGGGTCAAGGGGTCTATGTCTATGGGGTTTTTAATGACATGAAGAGTTAATATGGTAATTACATAGACATTAATTATTTACTTTTTTACAGATACAGGATTTTCGCAACAAAAATAAATACAAAAATCCACATACCAGATTAAGTAAGCAAAAGGAGGGTTAGAACTTTGCTTATTGTTGTTGACAAAGGGGTGCCAGCAGGGTTGATATTACCTCAGTGGGTCCGGCGTACATCATGGGCGAGGGGAAGACGGCGAGCACGGTGGTGTCGGGGTCGAGCACGCGCTCGCGCAGCACCGCCTTGTGCTGCGCCAGGCGCACCTCCAGCGGCACGTCGTCGTCCTTCGTCCAACCACCTGCACACACACACACACAAATATAACATACTGGCTGTTACTCGCGACTTCGAACACTTGGAATTAAAAAAAAAAACACTAAATAGTCTATGATCATTAGTGATAATGTAGCTTTGTTATGGTGAAAGAGTATTTGAAATCAATAAGTAGTTTTTGAGTTATTTCAATAAATAATAAAAATACAAATATTTTCTCGTAATAACATTAGTATAAATTTTACAGTGATAGATACAAAATGTCTCAATGTTAAGATTATTGTCTAGTCTATATCGTAAGGAAGATTTGTGAACAAACTAATAAATGAAGTTCCATATATATTATGTACGAGTAAGTATATTTCTTATAATTGTACTATAAATCAGTATTCACCCAGTGGATGCAGTAGGAGGACAGGTTTCTTGTATCCTCTGTCTACCAGCTGTCGGTGCGTGTCCTGCATCAGCAGCGCGTGACCGTTGTGTATCGGGTTACGGAGCTAAACAATATTAAATTATACTAGTATGTATATTTTTTCACTCTGAAATATAAAACTACCCGCATTTATGACATACTAGTTGTTACCCGTGACTCCTTCTGCACCAGATTAAAAAAATAACTTTGTAATCCTATGTGTTTTCCAAAACTATTTTCTACATTTGTATAACTACCCACATTAATAGCATACTATATGTTACCCGTGACTCCGTCTGCACGAGATTAAAAAAATAACTTTGTAATCCTATGTATTTTCCGAAACGATTTTCTACATTTGTATAACTACCCACATTAATAGCATACTATATGTTACCCGTGACTCCGTCTGCACGAGATTAAAAAATAACTTTGTAATTCTATGTGTTTTCCGAAACTATTTTCCTACATTTGTATAACTACCCACATTAATAGCATACTAGATGTTACCCGTGACTCCGTCCGCAAGAGATTAAAAAAATTAAAGTAGCCTATGTTATCCAAATCTATGTTCTCCATTTGAGCTATAATTCGGAACCATGAAGCTATTCTAGAAACACTTTCATACGTCGTGTTCAGTCAATATTGGTACTCTTTGGTGGCAGAATGGCCATAAGACCATTGCCTTTTATAAGTAAAAAAGTGAAAAAACAGCAGAGAATCGCGCGAAATGTGTAACGATGTAGTCCTATAAAGATATTCACGTTAATTGTAAATATGTAAATAATTAAAATAAAGTTTATAAAGTAAGTTTATGAATGTATTAAGTCACCAACGATTAAATGTATATAAGCTGCCGTATCGGCGAAGAAATTCAAATATATGTGTATTCACGCAAAATACGCGCTAGTCGTGGAGTTGCGGAAAATAGAGCCCATCATTGGTCGAAACCTTTAACCTTTTTAAGCTGCCGTATCATTTTATACACATCGGATGGATGTCATATTTAGATGAGTCATGCAATTTTTTTTCTCTAGTTACCTGGAAAGCAAAGACAGCGTCAGCGCCAATCTGCCTGAACTTGCGTCGCAGCTCGTTGGGCGTGAGGCGGTAGACGTCGAGGCCGTCGTGCCAGCGCACGCGCTCCAGCACCTCCAAGTTACCTCCCACCAACCAGTCACCTGACTCCTCGATCATCTGCATGTGTAAAGAATTTTATTAAAATATACATGCACAAAAAAATGTATCAAAATGGATGACAAATAAAATTGGTATCGAATAAAAAAAGAAAAAAATTGCTACTTTTTAAATTATAACTAACCTTATAAATAAAATAATATAATACTAGCTCTTGTTTGCAACTTCGGTTATAGCTTTTTAATGATGAAACAATTTTTAAAATCTCCTTAGTAATTTCATATCACATTAACATAGATAAAACGTATACTTGAAAAAACTACCAAAAAAAAAGATCAAATAAATGGCAACACTAACCTTAATATAAGGATGCCCGGTATGATATATACCATACTGCCTACAACATCTCTCTTGTTTCCTATGAGGGTAGAACTCCGGAGCGCGCAGTATGGCAACACTGCGGCCGCCGTGCACTAGCGATATCGCCGCCGCGCCCGACAACTGCTCCTTCACGTTGCTAGATACTGGCAACACCACCGGCACTGATTGGTTCACTAGAGAACCGTCCGGTAAAGTGAGACAGTTCGAATGGAGAGCCTGGAATAAAAAATTATATGTAGATAAGGGGATGATCGATTTCAAGAAAAATACTAGGTTTTGAAAAATATCAATTTATTCACACGAGAGAGATCGTCGTTCGTCGTCAGTCGTCGTTCGCGCTTCGGTTACACTCTCACTCTCATTCCATCTCGCTCGCGCACCGTCTCTCTCACACTTCCGCTCAATTCCATTTCAAGCATAAATCTTACGTTCCATTCCCACATATATAATCTATAGTAATACAGTCGAACCTGGATAAAAGTCCAAGGGACCGCGATATTTCTCTTTAATCAGAGTTTCTTGCTTACGGAGGTAGCTCGTAGGGACCAGAAAGACTAAAGATAGAGGTTTCTCCCTTTGGGTTTAGCTGTATTAAAAAAGAATCGGCCCGTATGACCTGAGGGTCGGTGGGACAATAGGTGGTGGAAGTTGTTAACAGTCAAACTTGGATACCTCCATAAGCGAGAAACTCAGATTAGCGAGACAAATATCGCGGTCTCTATACAAGTTGGACTGTATTATAAAAAGGAAAACTTTGCGTTTTTGTATTTTTGTATGTATAGAAATAACTCAAGAACTGGGCCGAAATCAAAAATTCTTTCACTATTAGAAAGCTACATTATCCCCGATTAACATAGATTATATTTTAAATTCCCCACAGACTAATAACAGCTAGTTCATTAATATTTTAGATTATATGTGTTAGATGTTTACTAACTTGTAAATATTCTGTTTCACGCATGAATCCTTTAAGCGGGTACGCCCAACCTTCCGAAAGAACCTGTAATTTTTAATAAAAAAATAAAAATACACAAAAAAAAATATATCAATATTTTTCACTGTTTAATTAATTAATGAATCCATTAAAAACTGTTGATAACTTTACTAATATTATAAGCGAAAATTACAATGAATTTGCACAAATGTGGAACAAAGTCTGGAAAAGCAAATAGTCTATGTTTTTTTGGTTCCACGGCAATCAAAATTGCGGGCAATATCTAGTCTATACCAATACTATAAAATTAAAGATTTATTTTTGTATGTACTGAAATAAATCGAAAATTACTGGACCGATTTTAAAAATTCTCTCACCATTAGAAAGCTACATTATCCCCGAGTAACATACGCTATATTATTTACTTCCATGCGGACGAAGTCGCGCACAACAGCTAGTATGATATAAAACTGTATATCCTTACTTGCACCCACTGCAGATCCAAATCAGTGAGTTGTATTTGAGGGAGAGTCGCCGCCTCTTCCACGGCGCTAGTGAGCCGGTTACCATAGATAAATAATTCTTCCACTTCTTGATTTCGAGCCTCGTAGCGAGGTATAATACCCTAATGAAAAAATAAAAAATGTTTCAAAATATGAAATTAAATTTTTAACAATCTTAACATATTTAATTTAAAATACGCACAAATCCGGGATTGAAAATTAAAGAAAATTAAAAAAAAATACAGTTGTCTAACGTGTTTTTTTTTTACTTTTTTTCAAATTATCATAATTATTACTAAAATGAGAACAAGTTCGATAAATATATCCAGTTTTACATCGCTATAGCTTCGTTACTGAATAACTAATCAATTATTTTACCGATTGATTTTTAATTTTACCTATAAAACATTATTAGGTAGCTTTTTAATATATTTATAATAAAAACTTATTTGTTTCTTTTGAAATTGTTACAAACCTGTGATTCGAGTAGAGAAATAACTTCCATTGTTGACTCCTCGATGGTCCTGCCAACGGTTTGTATGACCAGCTCTGGAGCGTCCGGCCTCTCATATTCTTGGGTAATACCAGTAAAGCCCTGAAGTAAACAATAATATAGTATGGTATATAAGTTGGCACGTCGAGCAAAAGAAAGCTGTTGTTCACGACGTGCCAAGTTAAGTACCGAGTATAGTACGCTTCTGATTTTTTCTACTATTTTAATACTTCGTAGCTTTTACAAAGTATGTAATATTTTAAGAGTTAAAACCATGACGTATTATCTCATTAGAGAATTGTATTATCTTAATTACGTATGTTTTCATTGTCACAACTCTTTTACTAAAACATTATCATTACATGTGTAACCGTAAAGCTTCATTAGACCGATGTTATGCAAAAACTGCCTTACGCCGAAGCAAGTCTTTATCGCTAACTCGGTCTACTGAACTCATATGGTGCTGTGTAAAATCGCTAAAATTTCTATACTGTATTAAGATTTCGGAAGGGATAAATTCTAACTATACCCCTCCCCGTATATACGTGCTTGACTGACGATTACCAGTTTTATGCCTACATTTCCTACTTAATTATACCTTGGTCAAATCAATAACAATTTACCTTTCAAACGAAAGTAGAGTTATATAAAGTTAGGTGAAAGTATACATTCCATGTGTTACGTAAAAAAACATAAAATATACTAGTTGATTGAAGTTTCGAATAAATTGTATGGACATACAGGAATAGGAATCTACATTTTCTACATACAAATGTATGTAAAATAATGCTCTTGTTCTACGATCCATTTTTGTCCTTCCTTGTAATTAAAATAAATAACAATTTACATATCTATTTTTAGTCATTGATAGACAATTTCCAGTATCAAACGGATGTTGCCATAATTAAAATAGACAAAGATAAGGGACATTATATTTTTTTTTAATTACATGACTATTTTTTTTATCTAAAGGTTCAATGTGATTTACCTTGATCTGTCCTTCTCTAGCCTTCTTGTAGAGTCCTTTAGTATCTCTCTGCTCGCACACATCGAGTGGCGTGTCGATGAACACCTCGAAGAATGGCAGCTGCGAGTCTGTATGGATGCGACGAGCTACCTCACGATCCTGAACAATAACAACTCTATTTTAAGATACATAGAGTTCAAATTACATAGGGATTTTAAACCATGCTAAGTTAATAAGAGTTAATTTGCAATTACCGCGTCCACTAGTCGTTAACGCGACTAGAAAATGACTGTTATTATTATTGAATTTCATACAGTATAGTTTTGGTATTTAATTGATCACTTTCTCTATTAGTCAATAACCCTAATTTAGACGTAAGATAGTGTTAAACAAACAAAGTACAAATATAATTGTTCAGTAGATTTAGAACTAACACTTAGAGTCCATAATTAGTCTCTAAGCGTGACCCTAAGGGTAACGGTAAAAATCTAAACTTAATCATTAAACAACTATTGTATGTAGTTCGACCCATGATGGGCTGCAGTTACATCACACATATCTTTGAATTTCTTCGCCGATATGTGCCGACATCACGATGTTTCCCTTCACCGTAAGAACAACTATTAAGGCATTTTACATTATTTTATGAAAAATCTTATGGTTAGAGATCATTTATTCCCAAAAGGAAAGAAACAAATCTGAAAGTATTTTTTAAAAAACTTTTGTTTACAATTAAAAACCGGTTACCGGTATTAGGTCATGCATCTGTCGCGATCTTTACACTTGCCTCAAAGTGTGCTACAAGTTCAATGTACTGTAAAAACTCGATAACGTGGTAATCACCGCACAAATACACATTTGTAGTAAATATTACTATCTCTTTTCTACTTATGAAGTAACCTAGTTCATTTGGTCTAAATGATGTAAAAAAAGAAATTAATCCTTATTTCTCTATATTGTCTTTACCTAATATTGTGAAGGTGTTTAAACGTGGACAACAAGGCTAGAACAATATCGCTCTGCATATGTTCTACCTAATTTTGAATAGGTTCATAGTAGCGGCAGCTTCAAGTATTGTAGTGGTTGAATGCGCGTTTACGAGTAGATGAAGACCAAATTGTCAATACCTTCTACTCATTTATAAACTATTCAGTAAATTGTAATTACATTCTACAATATTCCGCTCTAAATAAGGAAGTTGAAAGTACAGTAAATTGATATAAAAACCGCAAACAAAACTATGCAACGTGACGTTTAAAGGTTAAATTGGACTGTTGTAAATCGAGCGTGAAATTAGAACGAAATAATTAAACGCTGAATGCAATTATCTATGGCAAAAAAACAAGGAACAAGAGTATAGAAAACCATAGGTTTTTGCTTGATCAACAATTTTGATTCAGGTTTGATTCCAAGTCAAAAGCCACATTTACGCTATTTTAGATTGTGGTAGACAAAAATAACTTATTAAAACTAGTACCTTAAGAAATAAATGTATGATTTTGTTAGGTATCTCTCTTTACTTTGGACTTTCCAATCGATCAATCTTTCCCATTGGGCCGATCGAAGTCCTACAATCAATCGAACTAATGGGAAAAACCCTTTTCTACATGCTGTTACATTTATTCCATACCTCAGCAAAAGGTGACACAAAACTGCACAGACACACGACCCCACTATCCGCGAAGAGTTTGGCCACCTCAGCCACACGTCGGATATTTTCTTCACGGTCTTCTTTACTGAAGCCCAAGTTCTTATTCAGACCTGTCCGGATGTTGTCTCCATCGAGACCATACGCTGGTATACCTGAGGGAAAACAAAAGTTTCTGTTGATCTAAAACGGCGTGTCTCTTTAGATGTCAGCGTCAGGAAAGTGGAAGTGAAAGATTGCAATATGTAAGAAGGAAATAAGGCTTACAGTATCTTACTCAACAATCAAAACGCATAGCTATAAACTACGTTATTTCTATATATTATTGTTATTGTTATTTTTATATGATAAAGTGGCAAACGAGCAGGCAGCCACCTCGATTCGCTAAAAATAGCGAGGCGATCGCTGCCCATAGACATCTGCAATTGCAGATGCGTTGTCTACCCTTAATCTAAGAAGGGAGAGACGCACAGAAAGAGGATAATACCTCTTCTTATGAGGCCCCCTCCCCCGCCAAATCCACTATAATTATATTATGGTGTTCATTTATGCAAGATGAAGTCGTTGTTACTCTAAAACTATGGGATATAAATTACTCTTACGTTAGAGAGTCACGAATTGTAGGTGTGACCAAAATGATTAGCATTGATGTAATAAATTTCGAATTATCAATGTTTATTGATTATCATGCGTTTAATACTATCGACGTAACACCCGCATAGAGATTAAGATAATACTTGTGATAAATACTGTAATTACTGTATTATTCATTGGAAAATTTGCACAAAAAATAATAAACTGGCAAACGAGCAAGCGGCCACCTGGATTCGAATAGCGAAGTGACCGCTGTCCATAGACATCTGCAATTACAGATACGTTGCCTACCCTAAATCTATGGAGGAGTAGACGGACAGCAAGAGGATAATTCCTCTTCCTATACGTCCCCTCCCCGCCATATCCACTTACCCTTCCCAGCATTTTCTTAAAAGAAAAGGATAGGAAGGGAAAGTGCACAAAATTAAAGCCTCCGGCACCACATTTACCAAACGAAACACGGAATTGCTTCCATTTGACGGCTGTCTTCTGTGTGGACGTGGTATTTCACCAGGCGAGCCGGACAACTCGTGCGAAGATGTTGAAGCGGGCTCTACCACTGTTAGCGTGTGTTAATTTGTCAACCAAGTGATATAATATTCTATTGTTGAATTAGTGCTACTTATTAATATGAATATAATGCTATCGGCTATGTATCGGCTTCTAGTAATAAGTATCTTACCTTAAAACTCATTGACTTTATAACCTCCTTTTGTTAGAAGTCGGTTAACAACAATATTTGAAGTTGCCAGCCACATAGGTAAAATCAACAAAGCTTCTAGAATATTCTATCCCTTTGTATGATAGTATAGGAAATTATAATGCTTATTGACTATGACAATGACCTTCATAAAGCTACAATGTTATGAACATTTAAAGTTCAAGGTAATAAAATATTACATCAATTTTCCATCGGTTTGTATAAAAAAGTGTTTATTTAAAGACAGTTAACAAAAGAGCAAGAGATTCAATTATCATGTATCAATTATCTTTAGACAGAGGAGAGGACAGAGAACAAAAGCTATTCCTCTTCCCATGAAAATAGTGATCACAGTTCCAATTTATCAACATCAAACTTTTACTTATATTGTTGAAAATAATTTGAAATTAATCAAACAATATTTCATACATAAACATCGTAAATAGAGCAGATAGTAATTAGGCGTCCACGTGCATGAGGTAACAACCGTGTGTAGTATCAGGTTACATTTATGAATAATTTATATTAGAACTCATAACATAACATTGGCATACGATATTTTGAAAACAATCAGGACATGGACATAGTAAACATCGTAGGAATTTTATAACTTTTTTTGTATTTTATAAAGTGGCAAACGAGCGGCCACCTTGATTCGCTGAAATAACGAAGCGACCGCTCCCAATAGTCATGTGCAATGCAGATGCGTTGCCTACCCTTAATCTAGGGAGGAGACATACAGGAAGAGGATAATTTCTCTTCCTATACGTCCCCTCCCCCGGCCAAATCCACTGCCCAATATTACATCTTCAAAAAGTACCTATTGTGGACAATAATCACGAAAGCGTGCTAACTGTGTGAAGATACAGTAATTGTGTGATTTCTTAACACTTTCCTTTATTATTTCTCATAATTATCATAGCAATTAATTAGTTGGTTATAGAGTGGCGCAGCGAACCAAAGTAGACATTACTGTCCATCAACACGGGTCTACAACTTTCTAGATCCTTCCACCTAGTCTTGGACTTGGAATTCCTGGAGATTCCTCTCCATCTCATGCTGTAGATACCTGGAACGATCCACGGAACTAGCTACTGTACCGTTCAAGTGTGCACACATGGAAACATCTATTATAAACTTACCTTTGGAGACAAGGTAAGCCTCAAGCGCGAACGCTATACTGGTCTTGCCAGCACCGCTAAGGCCGGTAAACCAGACCGTGCTGCCACGGAAGGCACGACTGCCGAGCGCCTTGCTACGCTTCAACCGCGACACCTGATGCTTCTGTTCGACAACATTGGTCGCCACTTGGACGCACTGCGAAAGAAACATTACAATTTAGACAAAATGTTACATTAATGTAGTTTATTAAATGGCTAGAAAAGTGCACTATAATAGACAGTGTCTTTAAAAAACTCATTGACTTGATAACCTCATTCTTTTGGAAGTCGGTTAATTAAAAGTGACTTCGTAGTAACGATTATACGTATTTCATGAGTGACTAATGTAGAGGCACTATCATAGACACAAGCAACAAACCAAGGCATGATTTTTGTAGACAACCATAGCTGTAGTTCTGTTTCTAGCATATAATATTTTTTTTTAATTTAGCTCCCTAGTATTTGTAAATTGTAAACTGTTAAGTCCAACTGCAGAAGAAATTGAATCTTATCTTAATAGAACTTTTGGCCTATAATATAAATTTTCCACAGTCTATTTAAAATGACTCATGAAAACCCCGTTTCCTTATTCCACGGTTAAAAAATAGTGCAAAAAAAACGTAAACTAGTCGTGAAAAACCGTTAACAATTAGAATGAGAATAGAGTTAAGGTCAAATCACGTAAACGAAATGCAATAAAACATATCTTCCTGTTCCTTCCAATATTCCAATTTAGGTATCAATTGTAACTATTATCTTAACCTTGGAATATTAATTGACCATTTAAGTCTATATGTTTCCGTACACTAGCATCACGATATCTATTCACAAAGACTTGAAACACATCGGAAAATAAAGGCTTAAGGTGAATTACATGGTACCAGTTTTTAGCACGTACCATTTCGATAATAGAAAGAAATAATTCGCACGCAATAGTCGATATTCAAAAATGGTAGAGAACTGTGGTCTTACCTACCATGCTTTTGGTTCGGCGATATCGCTGATGGAATCGAAAAAAATGTATGAAACTGACATTGACACTCCATAAAAACATGTGATTGTCACATGTGAGATATCGAACGTCAATGTCAGTTTCATACAAATTTGTCGATTCCATCAGCGAAATCGCCGATCGAAAAGCATGTTGGGTAAGCCCACTGTTTACACGCGGATATAAATTTAAAAATGAAATGCGAGTATAAATTTTTTGATACTTTCGTTTTGAATCAAAACTTGTATATCAGATCAAGAATGTTACGTGATGGTTAGACCATACTAGACTATTTTTCCCTCACTATAAGCTTTTGCTACATACAAGAATCTGATACCATGTAATTAAGAGCGTCGGTGGCTCAGGGGTTTCGCTCTTGTCTTGTAAACTGCAGGTCCCGAGTTCGAATCCCGCCATGTACCCATGTGTTTTTCTATTTTCGATTTTCACATGTACATATTTACCCGACGCTTTTAGATGAAGGATAACATCGTGATGTCTGCACATATCGGCGAAGAAATTCAAAGATATGTGTATTCAGGCAAAATACGCGCTAGTCGTGGAGTTGCGGAAAATGGAGCCCATCATGGGTCGAAACCTTGATGGGATTGACCCTTTACAATAAAATACGCATACTAGTGTTGCCGCAAGATTTGTTTACATTATCAAAGTTTCTAAACAAGTTACGTTCCTAAGGTGTGTTCAATTTGATATACTCAAGGACAACGGTGTCCAATTTAATATAACTACGTAATTGTATTTACCTTTACCTATAAAACGTGAGACTAATCAGTGGTGAATTGTAACTATAATGCTATAAGTACCTATATTAATTTTTAATTAAGTTTAAAAATAATTTGTCCTGTTTTCCATTTTTTTATATTATTCACTATTATCTAAATGGATTGATATTAAATTATATTAGATCCTTATATTTTGTTATGTCTTCTTACGGTGAAGGAAAACATCGTGATGCAACCTGCACATATCGGCGAAAAATTCAAAGATATGTGTGAAGTCGACCAGCCCGCACTGGGCCAGCGTGGTTGACTATGGCCTAGTCACCCCTTAGGGGGTAGGCTCCGCGCCCCTCGGTGGGGACATATAGTGAGGTGGTGATGACGATTTTGTTGTGTCACTTAAAAAGTAATTAGTAATGGTTCTCAGGTATGCACAGTTGAATAAAAGCCCGAAAGACTGCAATGTTTGTCTTGATTATAGAGATTTATCTCTAATCCGAGCTTCTCTCTTATCAAGTTCGTACGTCGGTACTTAACAATGACTATCGCTTAAGCCTTGTACACACTAGGGTAGTATTTTAGTCTAGTAGCAAGTAGCATTTATCTGAATAAAGGATTTACTAATCTATTCTACTAAAATGTTGCTGTTCGGACACGTTTATTTACTAAATTACTATCCTAGTGCGTAGGTTTAGGCTTAAACTTTGTTCGGATAAATGCTACTTGCTACTCGACTAAAATACTATCCTGGTGCGAACTAGGCTTAATCCAGGTTCGACTATCCAATTTAAGTAACGTATTTTCTCAATGATTCAATTGTAGTTATTAATAACATCATTATTTCGCTAAGCTTATATTTTACGATATCCGAAGCCGCTTCTATAGTAAAATATAATACCACAAACCCATATTAGATACACTAATCTTTATACCTGATATTAAAAAAGTAAAGTCATTCAATGATGCAATAGAAGAAAAACAAGTCAAACCATATCGTTTAAGATACACGTATCTCCTATCAGTAAAGAAATATTGTCGGAAAGCAGTAATATAATTTATTGAAATCTAATTGATAAACACGATAGCGATAATATTAACTTACATAAAACAAGGAATAAGTAAATTGCAAATAACAACCCAATTTTCTCATGTTAGTAATACGACCCATGATGGGCTCCATTTTTCCACAACTCCACAACCAGCGCGTATTTTGCGTGACTTCACACATCTTTGAATTTCTTCGCCGATATGTGCAGGTTGCATCACGATGTTTTCCTTCACCATAAGAGTATTTTTTTGTTATATTTTCTCATGATATTTTGACAGACATTTCTTCAGAGATTCAGCACTTAATAGCATTATTGCAGAGGTTTTAGCTACGCAATGGATAGAGGAAAGAACAGACTGAAAAGATTTCCTTTTCTTGTCTACTTTTTCCTATAATAACTCCACTACACTTCCCTATTCTTACAAAACAACAAAGGGAATGGTGGTGACTTTAGTCCTTTCTCTCTACTAACATTGTGGTAACAGTTGTTTGAGTTTATTATTGCTCTTAGAAAACACTTTCGTTTTACAACGGAAACAACATGATTGGTATAAACGAGAGGCTATGTAACCGATGTTATGTTTTCTATTGCACAATTATACTGCACGCATAAATTCTCGCAATATAAATTATTATAATCAAAATTATATACTAATATTATAAAGATGAAATATTTGTATTTTTTATGTATTGAAATAACTGAAAAACTACTGGGTCGATTCCGAAAAATTCTTTCACTGTTTGCTACGTGATCCCCGAGTAACATAGGTTATATTTTTTATTTCTGCGCGGACGAAGTCACGAGCAACAGCTAGTATAAAATGTAGTAACTATCATCCGCGCGGAATTTATAAAACTTAATAAGTAGCCAAATGTTCTCCCAGAATATATCAGTGTAAACTTTCATGTAGAAAGGTTCAACTGTTATGTGCCTTCAAACATGCTTCCAGCCTGTCACAACCATTTACAATATTAGTAAGAAGTAAGATTACAAATTGCTAAGCCTACTTAGGTTTCGTCGTCTATGTGACTTTTAATTTAGTACGAAAATTAAACAAAATTTAACCCAAACAAACTGCAATAGCTTAAAGTGATCCTGCAATATTTGGACCATTTAAATCGACGTTTTTAAGTTAAAAATGAACTATTGTAGAAAAAGGACACCTTAAAACCAAGTAACAATACAACAAATATTATAACATTTTTGTGTTTTTTTTTTAAATATATCTTACAACTTGCACTTTTCTTTATGAGTATGCTTACTCTATTGTGGCTTGTGGAAAATTAGGGCAAACATTCATTCTTTCGTTCTCTCAACCTTTGTATAAGTTTTTCTAAAAACATGTAGCAGTAATAAAAACGAAATTCGCATATATGTTGCATTTCGTTTTTTTCTCCGTCATATGTACTAATATCAATTGTTCTTTTAGATCATCGGACTGGGAATAAAATTGATACTGCGTGAAATAATTATGATGGATTTTTTTATTATTTCTTGCTTTATTCAAATCAAATCAAACTTTAATTTAAAGGTTGAACAAGAAACCACTAGATTCTAGACTAGATTATAATGACGTTCCTCTATTCTTTAAAGTGTTTGTTTTTGTAATTATACGTATTTTTAAAATTAATAAATACATTAATTTATACCGTATTTTGTTACGATTCGCACGATTCAATGCGAATTTTTAAATATAATTCATTTCAACATAAAATGCAAAAAAAGAAAGTTTATCGGCCATATCAAGAAACCAGTAGAACGTATCGTTTTAAATACGAACAAGTAAAAGTGAAGTCAGTGTTTTGCAAAGCGCGAAATATTTTTATATCGCTCAGTAAAAAATAACATTGTGCAAAAATAAAAATTAAATTAAAATCAATATAAAACAAACCTTAAAATCTTTGTCTTTCCCCCATTCATCTATTTTGAATTTCTCGAACGTTTCCGCCACCTTCCTGTTCCTTTCTTCCAAACTCATATTTGCCAACGAAAAAAAAAATGTCAAAGTCAAAAGCGATACTTTCCCGCCAACAGTGGTTCCGTTCGAAAACGCGACCGGTTTATGCGAAGCGGCGATACGCGCGCTGCCGTACAAAACACTGACACCAATGCCTGTAGTTCACCACGACAACATTTATTTATTATTTACTCCGAGCGCATTTCCATTGTCAATGACATTGAATTGCTGTTAATAAAATTGATTAAGTTTTTTGTCAATTATATCTATTAAAAAAATAGGTATAGGTACTTAAATTGCAACCGCGCATGACTTAAAAAAATACGAATAGACTTTTTTGTTACGCCTTCTAGTCAACATTTTATGCAGTTTTTATGGATTTTGAAAGGCCTAGCTAACAGTAATTAATTAGCATTGAACCTGAAATGAGTATTAAAGTGATTGTAATGATATTTTAATTGTCTGTCTTATTTTAAATGCAGATATAATATATCGTAAAGTAGACAAAATAAAACAAGTAAAATTTAAGGTAGATAAAGCATCTACATACATGTAATAAAAGAAATTTAAGGGACAAGGTTTTGCCTGGTTTTAGTTTCCAAGCCGAAGGCTCTAGTCTAAATTTTGTAGTTTTTAAGTACTAACATGTCTCATTTATTAAAATACAAATAAAATCTAAAATAAAAATAAAAATAAGTTTTGATGTTTCAACATTCTTAATATTTTTTAGTATTGATTGAATTGAATTTGTCAACAGATGAGTTGCAAAATAACATAGTAACAATATTAAATGTGACAAAAAGATAAATAAGGCAATACATTATGTGAGGAAAAGATAAATTTGGCATACTTAAAGTATTTTTGATTTACAACAGAAACTCAAAACAAACTAAGTTATTTAATAACTTTAATAAAACAAATTTTCATTCAAACAAAATAATTATAAAAAAAGAAAGTTCATTTCCTTTTTATTATATTTTAATGTGTGTTCCTGTGTATGGTTGTTCACTTTAAGTTAACTACATTATGTGTATAACGCTTTAAACAAAAACCTTAATTTCTTAGTAGAAAAAAAATGTAAAAGATATGAAAATATGAACAAAGGAATAAAAGTAAATTTGTGTATGTTTGGGCAGAGACAATTAGAGTTTATCATGTATTTTTATCTGTGCCAACAACAAAATACATATCTTATCTGTATAAATTATACCTTGGCCTACCACATCCACACTTTATAAAAGTACAGAAACTTAGTAATTAGCCTATGTTCTTCAAGACTATGATCTGCATGGCTTAAAGGTCTTTGTTACCAGGCCATAAAATCTCAAAAAAAAAAAAACTATGATCTGCATCAATGATTTTCACCATGATACCTCCAACATACATCCATCTTAACTATAGCATTTTATTTACATGCCTCTAAATGATGTCGCGAGAGAAACATGTCAATCAGTATAAAAATAATTAGTGTGTATTAATAATTTTGTTTTTTTTTTATTAGTACATAACTTTGTTGAATTTAGAAAAGCGACTAAACGAGTACATGTTATAATCTCAAATTATGTTTGTGTCCGCAAATATTGTTTTTTTATGAATACAGTCGAACCAAGTTAAACAAGAGTTCAAGGAACCACGATATTTGTCTCGCTTATAGAGGTTTCTCTCCAATCTGAGTTTCTCGCTTATTGAGGTAGTTCGCCGGGACCAATGAATGACTACCGCTTATGGAGGTTTCTCGCTTATTCAGATCTCGCTTATCCAGGTTGGACTGTGTAATATTTAGAAATATTAAGTATTTTTTTTAGTTTTGTATCGAGTTAACTTTTTCATTTTAGCCTAAGCATAACCAATGTTGAGTTCAACCAATATTTTCCAAGTACTTACTGCTTTTAGTTTTTTCTTCGGTCTTGATGGTCCATCCATTTTCCAGCGAAGAACTTTAGATATCGGGGTAATCGACCTAGTTTTTCTTAAAATGCAAACAGTTAGGTAGCTATTACGATTGACGAAATATATCTTATCTTATGACTTCAAATCTCATTCGTAATTGTAGATAATATAGTTCACAGTTAACATCCACTTAAATTAAAGATAGATAAGCAGTTTCGGAGTTTTTATTTTATTATCGGTCACTTCAAATAATTTTGACAAAATATAACTCGCTCACTTGACATTGACAGATTTCTATTTTGACTTTTGACCAAAGATATTTTTTTCACAGATAACGTACAATAACAGGCCTCTTTTTTATAGATGAAAAAGCTGGAAATATTATAAGTTTGTAAAATTGCAAAATTATTATTTCAATGAAGATTCATTTAAAATAACCAATTGACTTGTAGCGTTTCCCATCAAACAATTTCAATCACTTCTTCTCACTTTCTTACCCAAAACCAAATCTGGCCCTAGGAGTGTGGCTTTTTTGTTGTATACCGCTATCAAAAATCCGTCTATGTAAAAAAAATATTTTTTTGCTATGTATCTGTCATAAATTTTGACTGTTTTGTCATGTTTGTTGTTGTAATATTAATTAAATAAAGTTTTTTCTTAAAAAATATTTGTATTAATTGATTTTTTTTAATTTAGGTGCAAATCATAACATTATAAAGAGTATAGCTTCACTTCTCGTTTGTAATCTGTTGTGTAATTTCGAAACTCGTTGACTTATTGTAATAAAATTAACATTTTATAAATATTGTAAAATGCCTGCCGTAACATCACCGTCTGATGATGAGCAGAATGAAGGTGATACGAAAATGTGGCATGCTCTTAAACGATATATTATACGTGAGAGGCAAAGGAAGAAAGAAGGTAAATTCAGCCATGGATTGCACATTTCTTGAATCAATACGTCCTTAATCTTATTTTCATCATATTCCTTGTAGAATACGAAGCAGAGGTTGAGGAAGAAAGGCTTCGAAAAGAACGCGAGGCTAGAGAAAGACAGGATGTTATGACGCTAGGTACGTAAGACTTGTATAAATAAACAGTAAACGACATAATTAAAATAAACTCACTGCATTATGTGAAAATACTAAAACACAACACGCATAGTACGTTATATCAAATTATACATTTCAGAGGAAACAAAAGAACAAATTGAACAATTAGAACAAAAGTTAAAACAATTAGAAAAAGAGAAGCAACAATTGTTTATGCAGTTAAAGAAAGTATTGAATGAGGATGAGGTTAGAAAAAGACAACAACAGAAAGAATCAAAGTTAGTAATATTAAAACAAATACTGCTTTATTTTAAGTACATGACACTTCTTATTTAACACATTGGGCCCAGCAAACTTTCATACTAAAGTAATATCTTGTAAGCAATCTCCTGTGATAGCATACAACATTGTATCGCTCGCCGGCTGCTGGCTGAACGGAAAGGACAGCAAATTCAACCAGGCTCAACATGTTAAGCATGTAATTATGTAAAAACAATTTAACTTTAAACAATTTAGCCTATGTTGTTCAGGGATAATGTAGCTTTGTAACAGTAAAAGAATTTTTTAAATCGTCCCAATACTTGAGTTATTTCAATACATATAAAATGCAAAGTTTTTGTCTATATAATGTTAATATAGACAACATAATTAACCACATAAAATTTCACCAACACTCCCATCAATGTTCGAAAAAATATACTTTGATTTGACAGTGAAATGCAACCGATGAAGATGCCAATGGGTAACATTCAAATTCCAATGTTCCCCATGTCGTCCGGGCAAGGGGAGCCCCCGCCTCCGCAGGGCCGGCCACAAGCCATGTCATCACATATACTGAATAAGGTATTTATATTGCTTTAACTCGGAAGAATACAAAAAAAAAATTGCTTGCAAAATCTCTGTTCTTAATAAAAACGTTGTCTGATTTAATTATAATAAGTACTACAGTATTTAATCGACTTTGACTCTAGAATTAAATAAATAACTCTTTCTTTGTACGAAAGATGTTTATGAATTAGCATATTGTTATTTTTAGGTAGTTTCTTTTAGCTGTGTGTTTATTAATTGTAAATCTTTCAACAATAAAGAAATTAAACATTAAAAAAATTAACTATAGCTGCTACACATATTTCTAAATTACTAATACAATTATTATAATCTATATTTTTTCGTTCAAGAATAAACATTCAAACTACATGCTGTTCCCGCAACAGCAGACTATAGTCCGTGGTCCGATGCAATCAGGTGTTAAACGTCAACGGAGCCCCTCACCAACATACGCGTTGTATGCACAAAGAATACATCCTCCGCCAATGAAGCATCAACAAGTTTATTCCGATCATAGTGAGTTTATTTATTATTTTACAATGAAACGCAATTTTTCTTTGTTAGCGATATAGAGGGCCTGAATGAAACCTTAATCAACCATGGCACATTTGTGTTGGTTCAGAAAAACCCGTGCATAAGGAGAGTGGATTTTTATCGCCAAAAAAATTGGACTTGAAATTTTGGTTGAGTTTCGACAGTAAAATAAAGAAGAAAATTCAGTAAAGCGTTGTTGTGATATTGTTTTAAAATAATAATTAGATTTGTGATTATTTAGCAGGCAATGGAAATTAAAATACAAAATTTTGAAAATTGAACATTTTTAGAAGAGGAATAAAATTATTGAGTAAATACTGAATAAGGATTATGAATTCCTTTAACAAACAAACATTTCTTGGTATTAAAAACATACAATTATGGCCCAGTTACCTAGGGTAGGCTCCGATCCCCTCGGTGGGGTAGCGTAGTGAGCTGATGATGGTAACGAACATGAAATCTTTGCAGAAGTAGAAGATGGCCGCATGGGCCGTCAGATGGCTCGCGCAGTGCTTTGGAACAGTGAGTTAACTATGTAGATGTCACTGTCGCTTGCTCTCACACTTTTAACAAATCTCATTCAATCCATACATTTCTTATCCTACAGCTTTATTATGCCTATTTCACGCAAAAAACCTGCTAAATACAAAAGCAAAATCTCCGTTTTTAGCGCGAACTCGGTTAATTAAAGCCATAGGGTAATACATTTAATCCTTCTTGTGTCGTCTTTTCATCTATGTTAATTTCTGTTCTGTATGTTTTTGTTTTCTTTCATTAGCTTTATTTTTTAGCTTTCGTATCTTGTAAATATTAGCATTTATGTGTTTGATGTACAAATTTTAGAATATAGTATAGTTAGTATCATAATCAAATCTTATGTCTTGTGTCAGTTGATTGATTTCATTGTTTTGTTAACATGTGGGTAAATTGTTTAATAGGAAAAGATTTTGTCTAAGTTTTTTTTTTCTAATGTCTGTCGCTACACTTGAATGTATATTAGAATATGTATAAATGTATGTTTTCTTTCGTCTCTTGTTAATTAAAATGGTTCTAAACAACTAATAAAAAAAATCATAAGCTTTAAAAGGTTTTAAGTACTAATAAAAATAACAATAGAATTACAAAAAGATGGATTTTGATTTTATTTTTATCTAAATGGATATAATTACAACTAAAATGTCTAATGCAATATTCAGAGCCGTCACAATACTCGTCTAACGTTGGCAACTCGTCGGTATCATCCGGGGGGTACTACGCGATGCCGACGTCCGGCGTGGTGGTGGGCGAGCGGCCCGCGCTGCTCTACCCGCACCACGCGCACGCGCCGCACACGCCGCACACGCCGCACACGCCGCACCACACCGGCCTCATGTACGCGCCCGCGCCGCAACCGCAACTCTACATCGATATACTGAAGAATAGAGAGGGTCAGCAGCATCAGGAGAACAAGAAGGAACCTCAGGTTAGTAAACATACTTTGAATGAACGCGTGAATAAATATCGAAATTCTTCCGCGTAGGATAGTATCTTTTTTTTCACACTGTGTTCTAGGTACAATTTGATATGGATTTAAACGATTGTGCAAAATAATAACGATTATTTTCTTCCCTCTCTCCAAAAAAAACATCTTTACCATAGCAACTAAGTTATAAAAACAAAGAGTTTAAATGTATACTAACATCAAAATATAAAACTAAACATCAAAGAATAAATAATATAGCAAAAAGTCACACCAAAATCCTTTAAGCTGTTAGGCCTTGTTCGCACCAGGATAGTATTTTAGTCGAATAGCAAGTAGCATTTATCCGAACAAAGGATTTACTACTGTTCGGACTCGTTTAAGCCTAAACCTACACATTAGGGTAGTAATTTAGTAACTAAACGTGTCCGAACAGTAACATTTTAGTAGAATAGATTAGTAAATCCTTTGTTCGGATACTTGCTACTTGCTACTCGACTAAAATACTATCCTAGTGCGTACAAGGCTTTACGGATACCTTACTTACTTATTTATGACGGCTAGTCCCTTGTGGTCAGCATTGTACATAGTGTAGAGTAGCCGCAGGTACTGATCGGTCTGAGCGAGGCTCACCACCCGTCCGTCAGCAGCGGCGTGGTGTACGCGCAGCCGCCGCCCGTCAGCCGCCACATCGCCATACACCCGCCTCCGCAGCATAACAATATGCAGGTATACACAACTAACATAGTAGCTTTTATATAACTTTAAACTTTCGTGATTTTTACTAATATATTGTTCGTAAGAAACGGGATTCTTACCCCGTTACAGTCAGCCCGTGACCATGGCGCATGCAACTGTGCCGAAATATCGGGAGCTCAAACAGCTAAATCGTGGTAAGAATCCCGTTTCTTACGAACAATATAATAGTAGCTTTTCATTTTTTAATATTTATTACCAAAAAAAATATTAGGCATTGGCTATATTGCTGAGCGCTGGTCTCTTAGTAAGTTTCTAATATGTTCCCCATACGCGATATATCTTAAAATAATACACTTGCTCAAATATAGCTATTTAATTACCATACTAAGACATTTTTGTGTCTTCAAAACCACTTCTAAAAATTTTAAATCTCAAAAAACTCAGGGCCGAAGATTGAAACATTATTTAAATATGTAATAACGTATTAAATGATAATGCCACACTACTCTAAATTTCATATTAATTATGACGTCTGATAGATCGTAAACGGTGCTTAGTTTCAAATACGTTTCAGTATTCGGCTCGAACACTCATAATTATGTGTCTTTAAAACTACTTCACACAAAAAAAACATAATATGTCCCTTACTTTGGGAAGGACAGTCCATTTTTAATGTCCAGCATTGGACAGAACAAGGTTGATGATGGCCCTTACTTTAGCTTTATATCCTGTTAAATAATTATCTTATATTCCAGACAGCGAAACCCGGTAGTATAACACAAGGCTACCCGGTACAACAATCCAATCCGAACGTGCAGAACCCTAATATATATCCGAACCGTCACCGATATTAGCTATTGATGCTCCCCCGGCAGCACTCGCAGCCACCCTAGCATTGGAAGAAACTCATCGCTCAAAGGTTACACCATGTTTAGTGCACACGACGTCGGAAACAGTTACATCTATAGCCTTGTTCTCACCAGGATAGTATTTTAGTTGAGTAGCAAGTAGCATTTATCCGAACAAAGGATTTACTACTGTTCGGACTCGTTTAAGCCTAAACCTACGCACTAGGATAGTAATTTAGTAACTAAACGTGTCCGAACAGAAACATTTTAGAGTAGATTAGTAAATCCTTTTTTTGTATACTTGCTACTTGCTACTCGACTAAAATACTATCCTGGTGCGTACAAGGCTTAAGAGATGTAACTCTTTCGTATGTCGTTGAACATCTCATGTCCTCAGATTAATTCATCCATCATTGAAATATCAAATTAGTTTATAACTAACTAACTAACAAGCGTTTTAGTGTCAATTGTGACTTTTTTTTCGAAGTGAATCAGTGAGAGTGTTAAATATGTTTTTGTATGGATGTTAAAGTATTCTATTAAAATCATGTCCATAGATCATAAATCGTAATTAACGTGACCGTTTACACAGACTTAAGAACAGAAGAGTTTAATAAAAAACTGACCTTTATATTATTGAAATGAGGTTTAATTTTCTTTCCACGTTTTTTTTATCCTACTACTTCATTAGACCGAGTTCGAGGGCAACGGAAATTTTGTTTCGGCGTAAGTCTGGTTTTATTGCGAATTCGGTCTAATGAAGTCTTAGGGTAATGCAAAAAGCATATTTGTCTGTCTCAACGGACTCTAAGACAAACATGTACAAACGAACATATCAATTAAATTAGCATTACTTAGAGTATCTTAGGAGATAATTTATTTTAAATGTAACAGTCCAATTAAACCGGTAATTCCGTTAAGTATAAACGGCGTTTTTAAATCAACCAAATTAATGCAGTTTGTGGTTTGATTTTTTTTCTGAGGTAATGGTGTGTGCAAAACTTAGTAAACCGACTGTGCAGTGATAAAAAACTTTGAATGGACAATTAATAAGAAAAATATTAGAAACATATAGAAATGTATATTATGACATTTTCAGTGGTAATCATGCTTGTTTTATATTATGTACTATCAGGAAAACTGGCGGTGTTTTACTTTAAAAGCGACATGTGATACGACATGACATAAGATAATATACGATTAATTGTTTTTATTATTATTCCGTCGTTCGCACTCACTACTTCATAATTGGTCATTTTGTTTGAATTGCAGGTTCAAGGTACTTTTTCTATATGTGGAACACCGCCAAGGCCCCTGATTGTACCTGTTGCGAAATATAAAATAATGTACAAAAATAACAATTATGAGAAAAAATGTTTATGAATAATGTATAATGTTGTTTTGAACTGAAAATAATTATTTGATTGTTTAATTTAAGACATTTTGTGTTTGTTAATTTTATTCATTTTTTATTATAGTTAGAAATTTGGGAATGGGCTCGGCATCCATTAAATATTATAAATAAGTAACTGTTATGCGCGACTTCGTCCACGTGGCATTAAATATAACCTATGTTACTCGGGGATAACGTTGCTCTCTAATGGTGAAAAGATTTTTTTAAATCGGCCCAGTAATTTCAATAATACAAATTACAAAGTTTCTCTTTATAATATTAGTATAAATACATATTTATTTAAATTGACATTTTAATTAGGTTATTGGTGTTGTTTTTGGAAAGTATAGATAAAAAAAGTTAATTAAAGTGTAGATTTGCAATTATTACGATTATGCTCAGACTTGTGGTAGTGTGAACTATTAACGTAAGTACTAAAACTGGTTTTTCTCTTATTATAAATTTACTGTATGTTAAAAATATAAAAAGCATTTACAGTCAAACCTCGATAAGCGAATCATTCTATAGTCTCGACAAGCTACCTCCATAAGCGAGACAAATATTGCTGTCCTTTGGAATCTCGCTCCAGATTCGATTGTATTAAAATTATAAACCATTTATTCAAATCCATTGATCAATATAATATTTCATCTCGAGTCCATTCCCAAATTTTATACTAAAAGAGATATAGGAAGACTGTAGTTGCTTATAGCTTTTGTAAAAACAAATCGTGATAGAACATAGAAATTTAGTCTCTAATATAATAAGATTCAAACTTTATAGCGGCTCGATAGTAGCGAGAACATGTCTGCGCAGGTGAGACTACTGCTGGTAAACATTCCGCTACTATAGACCGTTTCAAGGCAGCCCTGTATTTTGAAAATACCACCCCTGCCTTTATAATTTTATCTGGCGATGATGATATCTGATGTACAGTCAAACCTGGATAAGGAGAGTCATTCTCTGGTCCCGACGAGCTACCTCCATAAGCGAGAAACTCTGATTAGACACCTCTATAACCGAGACAAATATCGCGATCTTTTGAACTCTCTCTATCCACGTTCGACGGTATTATTGTTTAATCCATGGTCAAAGTTAGGTAAATGATAAGGTGTTAATTCATCTTTAAAATGATAAGTTTGCCGCCTGGGGCACAAATCCTGGCTTGTCCCCTCCTCCTACATCCGAGGCTGGCTCAAGGTCACCTACGCGCTGCTATCTTTTTCGCTTTGCTACTCCTAAAATTGTATTTTACGTATTGCCTCGTATGATGCTCCGAGCCGATATAAAGTTTGAATAGAACTGTATAAGAATTTCATGTAACAGTAGTTGTGAGCTTAAAATATTTGGATTAGTCAACCACGCGCTGGAACCATGTCCTGTTTAAACCAATGTATAAAACCATAATCCTACTGTAGTGCTGGCAAGAAAAAAATACAAAATTATAATCATTCAAACTGTTTTATCATTTAATTTAAAAAAACTTTTTACTCTTACCCCAGGGTTTTATTAGACCGAGTTCGCGATAATAACGGAGGTTTTGCTTTGGCGTAAGACCGTGTTTTGCGTGACATAAGTCTAATGAAACCGTAGTGAATACAATACTAGGTCACCCAGTCAAATGTTTTCTAATAAATGCATTTTCATTTAAATTTTGGATTATAGAAATGTAATATAAAAAACTTCATACAGATGAAAACTGCGAAGCGTACTTCCCGTGTAAACACACAAAGCCTTTTACCGTTAATTAATTCCTCGCCTAGGGTTCGCTTGCGTAACATGAATGCAACTTTAAACTCTTTTTATGTATCTTTATTTTTATTTAAAACTAGCTTTTGTGCGCGACTTCGTTGACGTGGAATTAAATAATATAGCTTATGTTACTCGGGGGTTATGTAGCTTTATAGTGGTGAAAGAATTTTTGAAATCGGCCCAGTAGTTCTTGAGTTATTTCAATACATACGAAAAACAAAGTTTCTCTCTTTATAATATTAGTATAGATATATTTTTTATATTACATTATAAATTTTCCTTGTTATATTTGTTATTTGTTACGATATACATATGAATTAACGCTTTTTATTTCTTTCGTGTAAAAATTGATAGTAATTTTTAAGGAAATAATAAATTTGAAATAAATCTCAGTGACTCTTATCTTTATCAAATGGTTACTTAGGGAAGCTCTTAGTGTAGATTGCTGACACTAAAGGAGACTTATCGTCTCTGAGTGCAGCTGTTATTTCAAATATACCATTGATATAATTATAAATTTATTCTGGGAATTTAATAGATAAAATTGTTTGAATGAACACAAGCAGTGGAAGCTTTAGGAGGGCTTAGGGTGTGCCGGCTATGCCTAATGTGACCATACGCCGCGTTTAGAACGGGACTGTCCCGTTTTACAGTCATGTGTCCCGGTCCCAGGAATGATATCCGGGACACCAAATTGTCTAGTTTTCAGAAACCGCACTGAAATTTTGATAGTCGACGGTCGACGCGACGACGATAGTCGGTAGCACGAGGGTGACTATGATTTTATCGCTCGTGTTTTGTTAACAATTTTTATCTTTAGTCCTGTTTCAAAATAAAAAAAATGATCACGGCAACGCCCAAAATCCTGAAAATTCTTGTCCCGTTTTGAGCTAAAAAATAAATGGTCACATTAGCTATGCCCCCCCTCCGCCGGGTGGCATATGACCTGCAAATAGGTCGGCGTGCACCGGCCGCAATCGATCGCTACTGCATCTCGCCTCCCTGCAACCTCGAACATTCTAGATAAACATGAATTTATTACGCCTTTCAAATTAATTTCTATAAGTACCTGACATTAATTTGTATTGCTGTTAAGTTTTAATTAAGTTAAACTTTTTAACTTGTACTTCTAATATTTATTAAGTGGTGAAACAAAAAGTAGGCACTTCACCTAATCATTTCACCGGTTCGGTGTTATTAAAAAAAAACATACAGACGAATTGAGAACCTCCTTCTTTTTTGGAAGTCGGTTAAAAATCTATAGTCAAACCTGGATAAGCGATAACTGAATTAGGAAAACCTCTATAAGCGACAGTCAATGTATGGTCCCGATTGACGATTTCCATAAGGGAGACTCTAGGGTTCGAGAAACCTCGATAAGTGAGACTAATATTGCGTTCCTTGTATTCTCGCTTATCCAGGTTCGACTGTATATTAAAATTTCTATTCACTTATCTCACAATTCCACAAAAAATATCTTATCCGCCTTCTACTATACAAAAAGTGACTTGACTTCATTTGCGTTTTTAAGATATCTAATATCAACACAAAATATGTAAGATCACGTAAAAGAATTTCTCTTGAAGGTCAAAAAGGTCGGAGTACAGTAACGGTTAATGTTAGCGTATTTTTCACTCAAGACAAAAGTACTGAATATTACATTATTTTTGTTGTACGTGACACTGCCGAAACAGCATTGAACTACATCTTATTTTCTTTCAAATAGCGAAGATAAAATTGCTTTTGTAAATGTGTAAACCCACTGTTAGTTATAAGGCTTTTTGTATACAAAGCGGCAATGGAACAAGTGGCCACTAGGATTCCCTGAAGACCCCTGCCCATAGACATCTGCAATTGCAGATGAGTTGCCTACCCTTAATCTACGGAGGAGGAGATGCACAGCAAGAGGAGGATAAAACTTCTTCCTATGCGTCCCCTCCCTCGCCAATCCACTTCCCATAATTTCCTTAAGGAAATCTGAGATTTTGGTCTACGTGGCTTAAGATTTTACAATCTCATTTGTCGGTTAAATATTTTATTGATCCCAGTCTCATTAATCTTTAAAAAACAAAAACATTTTTGTCTCGAACGAAAATGGGAATATTTCACTAACCCTAGGGTTTCATTAGACCTATGTCATGCAAAAAACGGACTTACGCCGAAGCAATAAAAACGTTTTTTGCGCGAACTCGTTATAGGGTAAGGAAAATGTGTTCAAGACAAATCCGACGTAATTCGCATTTGACCTCGCAAGGTCGGATAGCTGACGGCATATCTTTGCATAATAGGGACCTATAAAGAGGGATAAATTGTATAATTTTCCCTTGATCTCATCTAACTTAAGATCCATTCAAGGTCAATCTGTTTAATTATTTTTTGGTAATATATTTTCATAATTTAAATATGCAATTTAGTAAAATATCTAATCCAGAACAATCCATCTTCAAAGTACTTTAATTGTCCACGTTTTGGATTGCCATTTTTTCGTATTTCTTTGTTCTATGAATGTAACCGACATTTTATCATGAATTTATTCCTTAAGTTAACGTGTTAGAGATTATTTCAGATTGCACTTTGGAAATTCGTATATTAGGCTTTGTAGTACGCAGGCGCAGACATATCGACTACCTCATCCCTCTTCCCGTTTCCAGTAAAACCTGAATAGTGCTTACAGGATATCTGATAAAGGACTAGAGAGGTATAGCTTGGAATCTCTCATCTATTGCGCAGTTGCGTAATACCTTTGTTATACTATCGGCTTTAGGTAAAATTAATAATTTATCGACTTTTATTTTAGTTTATAAAATAGCTTCAATTTTTAACGATGCAGGAAATATATCTATTAACATGACGTTGACAGTTTTGCTTACGACAAAATACATTTAAGTAAACATGATTTTTTATACAAGAAAACATTTAAAATCCTTATTAGTTTCAAGATAAAACTTACGGTGAAGGAAAACGTCGTGATGCAACCTGCACATATCGGCGAACAAATTCAAAAATGTGAAGTCTCGCAAAGTACACGCTAGTCGTGGAGTTGCCGAAAATTAAGTCCATCATGGGTCGAACTACATTACAATACAAGATAAAACTATCAAGAAAATTAAGCAGTGTATATTAACATTGCTAGACTGATTTGAATCTATTTCGGTCGGTGCATCGAACGTATGTGTAGGCGTAGGACTACCGACGTAAACAACATAAACTACACAATTGCATAATTTGCAGATATAATTGTAACCGTGGATTTCCACTGCCAAGGAATTACAATATCTTTTCATACTGCTGAAATTGAAAGCCATATTTATATCGACAGTGATCTCGGTGCGTTCCTTTGGAGATCCCGAGACATCAATAGGACTCGAGGACGACCACAAGTGGTTTAGTCAGCTAACTCTTTCCCCTACAAGAAAGGGTATCCCCACCCTCTTTGATACATAAAAACTTGTATGAGAACAAAAACTTATTCGTTTATTCGTTTTCTATTGATTCCGATCGAAAACTCATCGTTCGTCACGCAAGATCACTATTAAATGTTGTATAGATGCGCGCTTTGTCTACCAATATTGATTTGGTAATAACCAATGACCTTTACATATTGTCTGTGTGTGAAACTATCATAAAATTTCACTTTCAGGCTTACAACATTTACTACGGTTCAATATATGTTGGTAACTATTGGAGACGTTATTTAACTTTGTTAATTTTAGGCGTTTAATATATATAATAGGTAAATATTTCAAATAAATTATCGTTACAATAAGGAAGGCAAAAGATTCTGTAACAGTGGCCACGTCTATACAGTTTGCCCTAAAGTTTCTAAGCCAAACTTTTGCTCCATTTAATCTGCCTTGAATAAAAATGTTTCAACAAATAATATACATATCATAAATAGTATTTTAGTAATTAAGGTAAATTAATTTTATGTCTTTTTTGACACACATGTATAATTTAAAAGCAATTTTGTCACCTTCCCCGCCAATTATGCTACAATTAAAATGAAATTATAATTCTAAAGCGTGGAAGATAACATTGAAAGGGCGTTCGAACAAGTATAATATCAAATACCTATTATGGCGAAATGTACCCACAACGCACTGCCAAGGTCACATCGATCGGAATAAAGTGTGAAAGAGACGAAACTATCGATAATACTTGGTCCTTCGAGAGGGAAAAACGTGGTGGGAAATTTAATGGGTTGTCTGTTGACAAACATTGGTTATGACCATGGCCGTTACATTAAAACTTCGTAACCACAGTTATGATTACACTAATTATAATGTCAAACACATTATCCGCATTAATTCGTAGCGTAAAAGTCCAAAGCCTCTTTGTTAAGAATACAAGATATGCACGAAAAGAAAAGACGAACTAGTCACAGATTCGTAGCACTTATGGTAAGGGCGGTTCAGACTTTGTGCAATCAGTATTATGTAAAAGTATTGTTACATAAATACTTCGATTAATAACATAGAAGTACACAATAACAATAGTAGATTTGTTTAGTTAATAATCTTGTTTGTCTAATAGCCTTAATGGTGACATAAATATTTAACTTTATAATTATTTACTATTGTTATAATTTTAACATAACATTAATCTATACTAATATTACGAGTATAAAGAGAGAAACTTTGTATTTTTGGATTTTTGTTTGTATTGAAATAACTCAAGAACTACTGAGCCGATTTCAATAATTCTTTCACCATTAGAAAGCTACATTATCCCCGAGTAAGATAGGCTATATTATTTAATTCCACGCGGCGAAGTCGCGCACAACAGCTAGTATTCTATATGTAGGTACTTCCTAAAGTAATTAAATTGAATGTGGATTGATACAAAGGTACAGGAAGGTCAAAAATGTGGACGAATTATGTAAAAAGGTATGCTGATTAAAAATTGGACAATCAAGAGCCGAGTAATGGGCGAACAAAAAGAAAAAAACACAACAAATTTAGAACCAACTTTTTTGGAAGTCGGTTAAAAAAGGCGTAAATTCAAAAATGACAGCTGATATGGAAGTATCGAGGAGATCATACTGTGCTGACCCTCCACAGGGACAAGGCCAGGATGGTGTTTATGATCTGTATGTAATTCATAAAATAAATAGGCTTTGTGCGTATGCCTTTATTGTTTGCAATTGGCAATATTATTGGCAATTTCCTTTACATTACACAGCGTGTTTAATCATCAAGACATTTCAAAGTCAAGTCAATCAAAATCAAAGAAATCAAGTCTTTCAAAGCGATGACTCATCTAATGCCATTAATTACGTTTGTCCAAAGCTATAATATATTTTTATACAATAATATATGTGTAAATAACAACGAACCAACAGCGTAGAAACCTGATTACCGCAAGATAACTTATAACTTAACCTCATATTTATATGTCAAGTAAACCGTCTTAAAGTTATAGCTTATGTTAAATCTAAGAAGCCATTGAAATCAATAACATAGTTATAATATACTGACATAATAAGGACATACGTAATAAAAAATACAAGGAATTACGAACAATCAGATTAACAAATACAATAGAAATTTTGTTTGCATACTTAAATATTAAGATTGGACGAGTTTTTTGTTTGATTTGGTTCTTATAATGGAATGAAAAGGGTTCCATGTCGAAGAGGAATTGATTAGTGCAGTTACAGAAGCTTTCCTGCCATCCTCCGGTAGAGGTCGCGCCGGCCGGCGTGCGCTTGTCTGTTTACGTTTCAGTTTATAGTGTTGTACACATGGCAATTTTATTGTTATCGATGTTTGTCAATAGACAATTCTATCTAAATTTTTGTAATCTAAATCTCAGAAAAAGTATTTGCACAAGTTACAATCAGATTAACACAATCTCTAGTGCCCGTAAGTATATCATAAGATGCATACAATATATTCAACGTTGTTAAGAAGAGTAATACATTCTTTTAACAATTTATAAGCAATTAAATATAAGGTGTATTTAGTTATTTCATAAATTAAATATGTACTTTATAACACTATTTAATTATAGTTAAGCTAATAACTAGTTTATCGATATATACCGTGACATCGATAAAGTACAGGTACAACACTACTAAGGTAGCTCCGCCCAACCTCCTTTCAGTAACTCTCGGCTGGCGCGCGCGGACGGACATTTCCATCCGCCATTTTCTTTGCGACGCCATTCCGTGATCTGACATCACTTCCTTGTTTATTAAACCTGTAGGAAGGCAAGAAACTTGTGATTTGTCTCTATCGGCAAATTCGGTAAGTACAATGTTTGTAATTTAAGATTTTGCATTGTTTTTCAAATAGAATTTAGATTACATTTTAATTGTAACTATAATACTTAGAAAAGATTTCACGCAGAAAAGCGCAGGAAGATAATGATTGAACATTTTTCTTTTGAGTTGATTTTTTTTAAGTTGTAATCCAAATCGCCTGACTATTTAAACAATAATTTTTAAATCTAAAATAAATAAAAACAAAATATTTTATCTTTTTAATAAGCATTTGCCATGTTTTTTTTTCTTATAGTGTTATGTTGGTTTATTTTTTACACAATAATAGTTTAATTTCTTACGTGTAATACGTTCTTTTACTACCTATAAATATTTAACGACGTCATTACAATTACATATTTAAGGAGATCCATAAACGTCTATCTTATAAGAAATCCACGTCATGTAAATAGTCAACAGTAATATCGCACAAGCCTTTCAGATACGCGACACGCCCACGCGAACATCGAACCCGGGTGGAAACCGGGTCAAATACCATCGCAAATACTCAAGATTTTAATAGAAATTATACAAAGCCCGTAAATACTAAAATTGCAATATCTTACTTTTTACGGATACCATTTTCTTTGCGTCGCAATAAAAGTCACTAAAGAAATGTATAATTCTTATACTTAAACTACACTAACGGCCGAATTTTCAAACCCCACTCAAATATCACAAGTCCACGCTTAAACTACAAAATCTACGGGGATCTCGTTTAATTTTGAATCTACTTAAATTTTAAGCGACGCTTAAATTTGAGTGCCGTTTAAACATTCGGCCGTAAGGAGTTTACCATGAACTTAACATTTGACACCATCAAAACACAGCTGTTTTACAGTAAAAGGGAGAAGAAAACGCGTATGATAGAGAGAGAGAGAGAGAGAAAGAGAACCGACCTAAGTATATACTTCTGATATCCGCGTAACAAACTTATATTTCTTTGAAGAATAACGTTTATAAGTAGTTCGTACTATTTAAGGAATAGTCTGCGAACTAAGCCGGCTACGGACGTTCAGTTTTAACTGTACATTTCGACTGCGCAGTTAAAACTGATGCGTGTAGGGAAAACTGAGAACTGAACAGTTCAAATGTACAGTTAAAACTGAACGCTTGTAGCCAGCTTTAGGCAGCTTGCGAGAGACCTAAAATTATTTTATATAGATGCGTTTCCATGTCTCGTAGCAGACATGTTTGCGTCTGTAACAATGCGTACTGCGGAGTTACGCTCAGCGTAGACATAACAGAGCCTTAACACACTACTTAAATATTTAAAACGACCCTGCAGCAGTTTATAAGAAGAAAAAGTTTTTATTACCCTTTCTTAATAGTTGTAAAAGTTGAGTCAACTTATTAATTCTAGTTATTGCCTTAACTTTTATAATTTGTGTGTTATGATTCATTTATTATATAATTTCATTAGGTACTTATATTAGCAATTTTTTATTACTCTAGCGACCCGCCCCGGCTTCGCACGGTAATGCTGATACTAAATACATTACAAAAATGCGGAAAAAAATTAATTATTTACGATATCGCATCGGAAACCTAATAAATAATAAAATTTCTCCACTATATATTTATTTAAACTTACCTCTTTAATCACTCTAACTATTAAAAAACCGCATCAAAATCCGTTGCGTAGTTTTAAAGATTTAAGCATACATATGTTTATAGGGATAGAGAAAGTGACTTTGTTTTATACTATGTAGTGATAACATGTCTTACCTTTAAGAAAGTTTAAAGAATCGTCTCATGTACAAAAGAGCAATATTTGTTTAAAAATGTGTTCGTTAGCTCAAGACTTGTGCAACGTAGAGAATGTTGGCATTTTGCCATAATTTTGGATCAAGTCTGAGTCGTAAATGTATACTTGTCTATACATTTCGTGTTTTAAAAACTTCATGCTTGAACTGGAAGTAACAAAAGTTACATGTTTATTTTTTTTATTTAATATAGTGGCAAACGAGCAAGCGGCCACCTGGATTCGCTGAAATAGCGAAGCGACCGCTGCCCATGACCAGATTTGCAATTGCAGATGCGTTGCGTACCATTAATCTTCGGAGGAGGAGACACACCGCAATAGGATAATTCCTTTTCCTACGTGTCCCCTCCCCCGGAAAATCCATTTCCCCTTCCCATCGTTTCTTTATAAGAAAAGGATAGGAAGGGAAAGTGGATTAAAATGAGGCCACCGGCACCACACTCATCAGACAAAACACCGAATACCTTCCATTTCACGCCTGTGTTCCGTGTGGTCGTGGTATTATATCGGGCGAGCCGGACAATTCGTGCGAAGATGTTAAAGCGGGCTCTACCACTGTTAAATTTATGTTAATATTTTAATGGTACAGTATAGAGTGTTAACTTCAATAGCTCTTTGTTAATTTATTATGTTAAAAATGAAAGAAAAAGTTTAAAAGAAAACTCATTGACTTGATAACCTTCTTCTGTTGGAAGTCGGTTAAAAACAAGACCATCCAGTGCAAAAGATGTAATATTTTTTTTGAAAAACAAAAGAAGTAAGAAAAATAATTAAACTTAAAAAGTATTAAATTGCCACCAAAGAGGTTTCTTCTTGCTGGCCAGTGTTCTCGCCGTAACACAGAGTACATTACATTGTTCGTAGTTATAAAGATTTAAATATTACATGCAAAGAGATATTATACATAGAGGTAGCACTCCATACTAATTTGACGTTAAAAAGCGTGCCAAGAAAGAAATTATTAAAAAAAAAAACTTGCCAGTATCATGAAAAAAAATCCAAGTTTGGGAAATTGTGTGATTTTTTTACATTTTTAAAATAAACAGTAGAATAAACTAAAACATTCATTAAAACGTTAATTATCGTTTTTCATTATTATTATTTTATTTAAAACAATTTAAATCCAAACAATTTTTAACAAAGACCATTTTTGTTTTATGGTTGTTATAAATTTTTAATTAGCGTTTTAAAAATGTTTCTATTAATTATTATATTAAACTTTAGTAAATACTATGAAATACAATTTAAATTTGAGAAAAGAGGTTACACTCGGTCGACTTTTTATGTCGGCAAATGTAATTTAGAGGTTAACACTTAGGGAGATTTCCCTACATTGGACCTCCGGAGGTCAAAGAAAATGCCTCACTTTTAGGTATCGAGTGTTCCATCTACAGTATAATATATCTTTGATTACATGATATAACTTATTAGTGAAAAACGGAATTCTTACAACGATTAAGTTGTTTGAGGTCCTGATATATCGAAAGAAAGGTAAGAATCCCGTTTCTTACTAACAATATGTTAGTAGAAATAACGAAAGTTTAAAATTATATATGACTTTTTAGAATGGATTACCTTAATTATGTAATATATTTTTCGTAAATAATTAAATACACCGAAAATTGTTTAATAAGCTGTATTTTTTTAAAGCTTCCTGATTGCATGTCAAAATTAAACTTGGCCTTAATATCACGAAAGAGAATAGATGCAGAATATGTCATTTGCGTATTTTGTCAGTAAACAATACCCTCATCAAGCTAAAAACGAAAGTTCGTAGCAACTACGTAGAATGCGCTACGAAGGTCGCTACGTAGCTCAAAATATGACGCAATATGAGTTTTCTATTGACGTTCTTCTCGTGGCCTTAAATATTTTATTGTTTCATGTAACAGGTAAAAGAAAACATTTTCAGTAATTAAAGTAATATATATATAAATACTTTAGAATTTATATTATTATTATATAAGGACGTTAACTGCCTAAATATATTGTCACACTTATTTCCCTCTTCATATTTTTCTTTAAATATATTTTAGTTTTGTTTATAAATGGTCGAGGTACAAATGTATCACGTTTTGCTCTTTGTATCAATTCGGTGGGATTCTACTCTTGTATATGGTATTCTATACTAATATTATAAAGAGAAAAACTTTATATTTTTGTATGTATTGAAATAACTCAAGAACTACTGGGCCGATTTCAAAAATTCTTTCACCATTTGAAAGCTACATTATCCCCGAGTAACATAGGCTATATTATTTAATTGCTCGCGGACGAAGTCGCGAACAACAGCTATTTTAATATAATACTTTCACATTGTTATATAAATAGTGAACACAACGGACGCGTGCTAATTACGACGGATGTTAGGTTATGTAAATGTTGAAACCAGACTCGTATTGTGGTGTATTGAATTACAATGTTAGTCACTTTGTTTTAGTTAACACTAGATTAGCAGTACCTAGATTATATTGCCCTTCAATACCAAATAGAGAGATATGGCAATTTTATTTCGGTACTTATTTATACAGTCGAACCAGGGAAGCTCCCAAAGTACTTTTCGATTGGAGATATCCCTGATGGAATCGAAAAAAAAATATGAAACTAATATTGACATTCGATAAGTCATGTGATTGTCACATGTGAGATGTTTGTTCATTCAGTTTCATACATTATTGACGTTCGCTATAGAATCGCTTCGTAGCGAATGTACTTTGGTTTAGCTCCTGAATAAGCGACAGTCCAAGGGACCGCAATATTAGTCTCGCATATAGAGGTGTCCCTCTAATCCGAGTTTCTCGCTAATGGAAATCGTCCCTCAGGACCATACAGTGACTCTCTTTTGGTTTATAACTTTTAGTTCGACTTCATTTAGGAATGCAAGCAATTATAATATTAGAATTCCTAAGAAGTTTATCATCAACGACACCGTAGTGATTGTTTCATCTTTTGTTATGATTTAAGATGTATCAACCCATTGTAATATTTATTATACTATAGGAGTTTCAATAGTAGTATGCGGGAATTGAAAGTACGATCACGTGATCACTTGTTAGTATTCTTCACTTTAAGGCTTCACCATTAAGCCATGGTCCATGACAGTATTTTAGTCAAGTAGCAAGTAATTTAGTAAATAAACGTGTCCAAACAGCAACATATTAGTAGAGTACATTAATAAATCCTTTGTTCGGATATTTATTACTTGCTACTCGACTAAATACTATTCTGGTACAAGGCTTTAGGGTTTGGCGCGGTGGGGCGACAGAAAGGGGCGCCACAATTCTGGGAATTAGTATGACAGAGTTGCCTGTTTATACCCTTCTCCCTCCAAGTGCTAAAAGACGTCGTAGAAATCTCGTACAGAGCGCTTGTAGTACTAAAACCGTAACTGATTAGACTATAGCACTTCAAATGTTGCGTCATTTGTTTTATGAAGTAGTGTTCTGTAAATAAAACGACCAATTATAGTCCATCATAAAACACAGCACCTCGGTGCAATAATGAGTTAAGCGTAATAAGAGGCGGTCCTTGATATTGTGCCAAAATCTCTTGTCAAGGATTTGTGTATTTAATGTAATCCATTTATATTAAGAACATAATTTTATCATGTTTACTTCAGCATTTTTGGTACACAGGTTAAGTAAAAATATATTTAACTAGCTGTTGTTCGCGACTTCGTCCGCGTGGAATTAAATTACATAGCCTATGTTACTCGGGGATAATCTAGCTTTCTAATAAGAAAAGATTTTTTGAAATCGGCCTAGTAGTTTGAGTTATTTCAATACATACAAAAATATAAAAATATAAAGTTTTCCTCTTTATAATATTAGTATAGATTAGTTACTCTGTCTAGACATAATATTTAGTTATGACAATGAAAGCAGTTCATCCAATTATGACAGTTCTCAGGGGCTTATAGTGATTATTAATTTTCTTGTTTCAGATCAGAAGACATATGAACACGGCACCGAGTATATCAATTCATTACTCATCTACTGAATCTTTTGAAATAATAAACGCAGAAAATAATGATAGACGACAACTGAAGGAAAATTAATATTTCATATTTTCAATTCAACCGACCAACCAACAAAAACAAACAAAATGGGAAACATGAGAATTAACAACAGCTTGTAGGAGCTAAAGACTCTAACTTCTCAGTTCAAATATCAATGCTAAATTATAGACTGGTGTCGACGCATTTCTTGAAGCAACCATAAATTGTATCGCCGACAATAATTATTAGACAATAAGTGACGTCACCAAACTATGTGCCGTGATCGAGATATGCCAGTGCAGAGTGATATAATCAAATAAATTTGTTAACCGGACACAAGTTGCTGTGAAATTAATGTGTAGTAATTAAGTGTTCCGTCAAAACGGCGCGCGTTTATGATCCACCTTTACGTTTTGTTTCTTTCACTTTGTTTTACATCAAGGGATAAGCAATAGTTTATTTATTCTGAGATCGGTCGCGGATCGTGGAAGGGGTTTTGCTTAAAAGCGGGCCCCATTCGCTCGACCCTGGCCAGCCGCAGATACAATTTTTCTAGAATCTTGGACACCATTGTAGAGGCTGCAAGATACTGTATTGTAAGTGTCTTGATTATCATCAAATTGAATACTTAATTTTAAGATATTGCAAGGTTAGCGGAGAATTTCTAGTTTATTGTAGAGAGAGCCGACTGCATGTGCTATTGATGCTTTTTCAGAAACGCATAACGGCCGAAAACTTTTGGAAATTGAGGGATTTAGTTCCAAGTGTTAACTTAACCTGAAGCGATCATGATACTCTTGGAAGTAACTCAGGTACTTGAAGCATTAGGCGGTGGGGTTAGAATTAAATCATAAATTATATCAAGTAGATATCACAAATTATTGATACAATATTGGCCTTATAAGATACTTTTATTAGCTTGATATTTTTGAACGCTTGCGCAATAATGTAAGGGTACTGGAAAAGTAAATAAGTTATATTAAATTTATTATAATAATATACTTACTCGTAATTACACTATACATTACAATCAGTTAAAACTAGACAGACGTGACACATAACTATTAAAAAAAATTTCATATCGTATAAAAATTAGGCTTGAAATTATACCAAAACTAAGCAACCCCTAATATTGCTGTAGTCATAATTCCGTGGTATATAACTTTACCAGTAACCCTTTTCTATTTCATACACAAATGGACGCGACATCTTTATAGAAAATTGTATTAAAGCTTTCTTTAATTAAAAATAATAAATTAGATTGGCAACACTTTAACATTATTGCTTTTCAGCGAGAAGCGTCTGTGAATTTTTTAATATGTAAAAAAACTATATTATCTCATGTACCTTTTGATTTTTGCGCAATTATGTATATATTTTAAAGACACAAAATCACAGAATAATGTTTCATTACGACTTGCAATTTAAATATGGCTTAATCACTTGTGAAGGTTCAAAAATGCGATAAAAGTATCTACTGCCTTACCTACTGGCGTATAGAAATCGGGACACGGGTGAAACATGTTATCGAAAAAACATAAAGTAATTACTTACTTTGTTATGAGCAGGTTTTTAAAAATGTTATAATTCTGAAATGTTAAAAAATTAACGCATTTTTGGTCCATACCATCACAGAAAGAAATATTTCCTATGACTGTACATGTACACCGCCAGACACTAACAGAATTGGGTATGGTTAGGGCTACGGGCACAGCACAGAGTGCTCGAGCGAGCGGCGGGTAGTAATATCAGAGGCCGGGTGGCGTG
>QDHC01001390.1:474881-497982 GCA_013186455.1 Papilio dardanus tibullus
GAAACTTCGCTTTGTCATAAAATCAGTTCAAGAAGTTTTCCGGAAACTTTACGACTTTTTAAAGTAAGCAATATCAGCCGGGACTCCAACTCTTATTTGAGTTCCGGCTCGCTTTTATAAGTCCATTACATTCTATCTATATTTTGGGATGCTTAATAATTGCTTTGAAATTAAGATCTCCAATATCCCATGAAGAACTAGTTATTGCAGCAACAAGCCTTATGTAAAGATTTTCAAACGTCAAAGCTTTGCGTTACTTGCTATTTACGGGACTGAATATATATTTTCAAGTGCAAAAACTTAAGAAACCATATAGGCGCTAAGTATATTCATACTTCTAGTCGGAGCGACGAGCAGAACGACTGTCCCGCGCCCGCCGTCCACAGCTCGGCGGTAAACGCCGCCGTCCTCCTGCACGCACACCACGACAACCCAAGGAGAATGAGATCTTCCCCGATGACATCCGTTGCGACACTCCACCTAATTACGAGTATCTCATTCAGAAGCCAGACCGTAAGACATATTTTATATAGATATAAAATGACAAAATACACCAAACATAATATTTCCATTCTAACAGTGGTCATTTTTTATAAAACTAGCGAAAAGGAACCAAATTGCTGTTTTAATTATGATACGGTTGTCACGAGTATATTTTAACTTGTTTGTCTACAAGCTCTCTAATCATCTACCTTGTAAAAGTTATATGTAAGTGTCGTATCTTTTGCAGTCGGTCCAGAGTTGGAACATGTGGAGACAGTCGGTCGTCACGCGGAGGTGGAGCACGCGCGGCGGGACGAGCGCAGCGTGGCCCCGCGCCGAGTACAGCCCACCGCTGACCGAAGACTAGATAAGATCAATAAGAAGGTAAAGTTAATATTGAAATTACTTTTAGCAGCAAAAGGGAAAGCTGGGAGAGTCACAAACACGACAACGATAAATTCATAAATACAATCGTTATATAAAATCCTTTAATTTCAGATAAGCGTCTTAAAGAAGAACATTACAAAATATGAAAACGAGTACGAAGTGCAGAACGGTCGCGCGATCTCACCGAGCGACCGCATCACCGACGTGCATCTTACTCGAATGCACGAAACTCTACGCAAGCTGCAAGCGGAAAAGCGCTGCATTAAAACTGATCCAGTAGAGTATGCACTTAAAGCTAAAGCTGCTAAACAACAGAAGGAAAGAGATGCGAAGCTTGATGCAGCGCTTAACAGCGATAAATCAATGCCTGAACTCGTCCGTGATATTGAAGAGGTAAATGGCATATATCAGTTTTACGTACTTGGGATTTTTGTACTTCTCTTTTATATTTTATTCTTATAAATATGATATTATGCACAGTATTCAAATTATCTAGAAATTTTGTAGTCCATCGCTTGCGCATTAAAATAAATAAGTACAAACATAAGTATGCTGTGGCTGATTTTTAGAACTTGGAAAGTATTTAGTATAATAAGTAGTAAGTAATGATTAGTTTCTGTTATATATTTTGGCCTATTTACAATTTATTATTTTTATGTCTTTTATGCCATTTAGTCTTTGCTTGAACATGAAATTATATATTCATTGATGCTCAGATATTAGTCGAAATCATGAAGACTATGCGAATGAGATTTGCAAAGCCTTTGGTTAGGTTTCTGTGTATTGCAAGATGATAATGTTGTTTTAGGATGCTGAGGAGTGTAAAATGTTCTCTAAGGGTAGGCTCTATGACGTAACGTTACGAGATGCAGAAGACATTGTGGGGAGACCTTTGGGCTCTGCCTGTGCGGACAAGGTGAGAGAAAGGGGCACACCACGCGACAGCGGATTTTCATTGTTTTGACGCACAGGCTTTGCCATTATGCCATTGCCGAGCCTTGCTAAAACACGAAGCAAAACAAAAAACCAAAATATATGGACTCTATTTTAAATAAATAGGTGAAATTAACAACCAACACTTCCTGGACCTTTTATACGAACTATATAGGGAACATTTAAAATATGATTGAGAAGCCGATGTCCTTATCTCATTCCATTCTTTGTTTTCTCTTTTTATTTCATAGTCATTATTGCTGCACAAAAAGGTCTGAAACACTCTGATAGCTTCTTGAATTTATGAGTAAACATCATGTTAATTCTTTTGTCTTCTATTTAGCAAAATAATCTATATCTAGACATCGGAAATCATAAGGGATATGATGCATCTATACAGTCCTGGATCCACCTTACATAACACAGCTAGTCAACATATTTCTCGTTGTTGCAGTGGCTGCAGGGTTGCCGTGAGATGGACGGTCGCTCTTCTATATCGGAGTCGCGTTGGTCGGGCGCACAGCTGTCAGCAGAGAAGCTGTGCGTGCAGCGCGCGCTGCTGCGGCTGGAGGCAGCTCGCGGCCGCCCGCCCGTGCACTCGGCGGACCGCGGCGCGGCCAGGCACCTCTATGAGCGGTACCGAGCTGTTAAGAGGGCCCTCGCCGCCACGCGCAATGATACCGTAAGTATATGGTATACTAAAGGAGCTCACATATGCTTTAGTGTATTACATCCAACTCAAATGCTGCCTAAAATATTTGTGGGTGTACGTGTTAAAGATTGTTATTTTCAGGTCTTCACGGTTCAGTTTTTTAGAGTGAATTATATTTGGATAAGATTCTCAATTGAAGTATTTTTAAGAGAGAGACCCTTCATCAATTATTTTAATTTTCCTTGTATACTTAATTTGAAGATTATCGGCACGAACGGCGAGCTGGCGACGATCCATGAGCACGAGGCCATCGTGTTCAATAGCAGCTTGGACAGCTCCAGCGACTCGCAGGAGCGCGCCACTGACTCCTCGCAGGTCTCTATTCATACGCAATAGAATTAAAAAAACTAGACGATCATTTGACAGAAGAAGTTTAGCTACAAAGATTACATTTCCAGATGTGCTTAGCATGTAAATTCTTTGATAAATGTTTGCAGGAGACAACAGAGACCATGGACAATCTTCAGCCGTTACGGCGGCGCGAGGGCCGCGAGGTAGGCGAGATGGCGGAGACGGGGGAGGCGAGCTCGGCGGGAGAGGAGCTGCCGTCGTCCTCCAGCGCGCAGTCAGCTACCAGCGACGAGCAGGCTAATGCCGGCCTGCATTGCCTCGGCCTTGAGGAACTCACGCGCGCGCTCGCAGACGCCAAGCTGCAGAAATGTGTATGTACCTACATTACACTATTACTCCAGATTGTGGCCCATTGTTAATCTAATATTTGTGCAGGTGCTCCGTCGCGGCATCAAGGACTACGAGGTGAACTTCGAGCAGCAGAACAGCAGGAAGCTGCAGAAGGACGACAAGAAAGGCAACGAGGAGGAATACATCCGCTACAAGTCGGTCAAGGCTAGAATCAAGCTTCTCAACGCACTCATAAACAAACAGAAGTCTAAAGCTTAAAACAAACATTTTTTCTTCGACGGGATCCTGTCAATAGAAACACTTGTATAAATCGTAATATTGTTATCACTTTCATGTTTGATGACAGAAACAGAGACAGCATGTCTCAACACAAGTGTGACAATAGTAAAATTCCACATGTATAATTTATTGCGATGTAATTTTAAACTTTCCTTGTAAGTGAACTTACCATGTAGCAATAGAATTACTTGAGTCGTATTCTTTGAATTATACATTTAGAGCGTTAATAATAGTTCAATACATTTTAGTAGACAGTAAGTTCTGTAAATGATTCACGCTAAATATTGTTAAAATTGTATTGTAGTAATTCAGAGTAAGTAAGTCATCAAAAAATATAACGAATTAACATTTCAAATATTATTCTTGAAGAGGACGAGTTAAAATTAGTGTGCTAATAAAGTCTACGACTCGTTACAATGATCACTTCGAAAATCGAAACTGCGATTCGTTACAAAGAGCGTATTAAAAAGTATGTATAAAAAACAGTACGTGAGTCTAGTAAAACTACTAGCCACTGGAACAACTTATTGGCTAATGTTAATAGATGATATTAACAAATATGTTTAGTCCATGTTTTTCTAAAATGACGAAAAATCTTCTAAGGTTTGTGCTAATTCAGTATTCGATGGCTGAAAGACTTCTAAATGACTATTCGTCGTAAATAATTGGATGAAAGTAATCAAAATCATGATGAGAACTTCGGACTAATGTAGATCGTATCTTGCGGCAACTATGCATATGGAGCATTTAGTACAAAAACATTTGAATGATCATGTTCTTACTAAATGTTAGAGCTAAGATTCTAGAGGAAAATATTTTTTATATATTGTTTGAGATTTATTTAATGTGCCAGTAATTCGGTATATCTTTTCATACTACTCGTATATGTTACGATAGAGTGTATACTTTCTTCAATCTCATGGTCTATAGACCAATATTTTTACTTGCTATTTACGTCCCTTTGTGGTATATTTTACTTCTTGATTTTCTTTATCGTTTTAATAAAATAATTATTTATTTTAAGTATGTTTTTATTTCAATTTAAAAAAATAGTTTGATTTAATGTATTGGATTCAATCCTTTTATGTAAGAAATAAATTAAAGATTTAATTTTAAGCTAATTAACAAAACAACTATATTAATTTATAAAAGGTGGATTTAATGTACTAATGTATATTGAAATTTAGTGGTAATTTTCCATAAGATTAACAGTTTTTATCAATGAAGAAATAGATGTAAGAAGTTTTTTCCACAAAAAAAATATAGTTAATCTCAGATAACATATTATGTTATTTCATTAAGCGAGTTTAAGAACTAGAAGACACTAATGTAATTAAGAATTTCGATATTTAAAACACTTAACACAATAATGACTACACTCAATAATCATGATAATTTACAAAATACTATTCAGTTTACAGCATATACTAGATGTATAATAATTAATTTAACATTTATGAGAGTAGACTTAACACAGACTCACTAAATATAAATTAGTCCATTTGAGACATTTTATTATATCGTTAAGTTTTATTTAACTGTATATTTCTGTTAAGAAAAAGACTGTGTGATTGCGTCATAAAAACGTTAACGTACAGTGTACAAAATAGTTTACCTCATGAATTCTTTAGAGACTAACGCAAGTTGGGAAAGCTTCGTCGCTTGGTGTATATCACTCTTATTGTATACTGATTTGTATAATTAATATTCTTTCGTATATTCCCCATATTTATCTTCTTAGAGAAGTAATTATAATTTGTATCTAAAATTTACATGATTAGAGATAAGGACTTACCTGTGATTTTATTATATTATCTTGTGTGACAAGATTTTACATATGATTTTTTACAGCTGTTACGTACTGTTGAGTTTAAAATAGTTTTGTTAGCTTATTGCAAATATCCAGTGGAGTTATTTCTATTTTATTTACATTTAAATATATAAGTGAGCAAACATGTATGAATATTAAAGCTTTATTATTTTATTGAATTTAAAAGAACTCTAAATGTATACTGTAAATTTTAATGACATGAAAACAATCAGTTATATTATTACCGTATACAAAAGCGATTTGTTTCATTAGGTCGAAATAAATACAGATATTGTTGTGTTTAAGGGGAAACTCACGATTTGGTTAATTCATGGATAATTTAATGAATACATATTTGAGCAATTCACTCTTATTGTATACAGTCAACAATTTAATTATACATTAACCAGATGGAAGGTGGTTACAAGAAACAGTATAAATAGAGTAATGTTTTAAAATAAATGTTCAAACTTGAAATATACACTAAGAGTAAATAATGTTTTCCGAGATATAATTTCCTGTTTCAAAGGTTAAATAATAATTGTATTTCAGAACAAACGAAATGTTTCGCCTAACTTGTTAATAAGCATGTTTAAAGAATAAATAAGATGTACACATGTAGCGTACTAAATTGTCTTGTAATTCATATTATAATATTATGTTTAAAATAAATGAACCGAATAAAAAGTTTTTTTTTTATCTGTGAGTATGAGTTCGACCCATGATGGGCTTCATTTTTACGTAACTCCACGAATAGCGCGTATTTTGCATGACTTTACACATATCTTTAAATTTCTTCGCTGATATGTACTATACTAATATTATAAACAGGAAACTTTGTATGTATTGAAATAACTCAAGAACTACTAGGCCGATTTCAAAAATTCTTTCACCATTAGAAAGCTACATTATCCCCGAGTAACATAGGCTATATTTTCTTAATTTCACGCGGACGAAGTAGCGGACAACGACTAGTTTTATAATAAAATGCACAGTATAAGGTTCATTTAATAAGTTAAGAAAGTTGTCACGTTTAAAAATAAAAGTATGAAAATAACGTCATTTTACACTTCAATGAATACTCTAAAACTATTCCACTTAATTAATTTATTTTATTTTAGTATAACATAATGAACAATCCTTTTTTTATAACCAATAAAGTAGCGCTTGACCACGATCCCACCTGCAGATAGTTGGCGATTAATTCGAAAGATGGTACGCATCTTTGACTTTAAACACAGTTTTTTCCCATTATTAGAAGTTGTTTATGGACTTTGGTTCAGAACACGTACTCATTTAATTTTAAAACTTGTAAAAACGGTCACTTTAACACTGCTTTTTCGACATAAGAAGCATATAAACCTATAAAATTCATTTATAGTCGAAAATATAATAATTATTAATTATCAAATGTTTATACTTAATGCAAATTATTCAGGGAAAACCTATTATTCAAAACCGTATCATTTTTCCTTATTGAATACAAACTTTAGCCCGCGAATTCGGTCCTGCGTACATTACAAGACTAACATACATTATAAACAGGGCCCCACTACCATATATGCAAAGTGTGCAATGCACACGGGCGCCAAGACCAAAGACATAAAAAAATTGTAAAAAAAAACAGTTCTTTCCTTTATTTCAAGCACCAACCTACTATAATATAAAGAAAAAGATATTTAAAAATGCTTAAGGGGTGCCAAAAACCACTTTTACACACAGGCGCCACTAAAGGGGCCCTGTCTATACAAAAAGTACCTCCTAACTAACCCTGTGGCTTCATTAGACCGATATCACGCAAAAACGGACTTGCGCTGAAGCAAAATGTCCGTTTTTTCTTCGAACTCGATCTAATGAAGACCAAGGGTAAGAAAAAAAGACTACTTGAGCGTCACCAAGCTTCAAATTAATAATTCTCAAATATGTTATCGTCAGAGAGATGAGATCTCCAGCAATAGAGTATAGGATTACAGACTCTAATCGTCACAGAGTGTCACCATCACGATATTTAAGATACAGACTTCATAAACTGATATTGGACACTATAATTATGTAATGTACAAATTGATAGACATAACAAAGATTTGTATTAGAGCTTGTTAAGTTATATGGTCAAAAGACCCTAACTAGGCAGTTCACATTGTCTTAGAATTTCAGTGGAGTAGCAGGTAATTTAGTAACTAAACCTGTCGGGACAGCAACGTTTTAGTAGAGTTAATTAATAAATCCTTTGTTCGGATACGTATCACTTGCTGCTCGAATAAATACTATCCTGGTGGGAACAAGGCTTTAGTCCTTTCTTTCTTGACGGTGTTTGCTATCACACAGCTGCTAGGTTACTTATCAAAAATAACAATCTGATAAGTGTATTTTGTTTTTGCTTAAATCTTCTTTTGTGTAAAAGCGCTTTTGTTTTGTCTTGTATATTTATTAAAATAGATTTATTATATATTTTCGTTGTCAATTCAATGAAATATTACGTATCTTGAGAATTATCTTAAATGATTTTAACATTCAATGACCTTTTAAGCGATCTAAATGTGCAAACATCACACAGAATTTCTAAGGTTAAGAGTTTATCTATAAGTACTTATTATCCATATTCAAGACTATGGAGTTTGCCTTAAATCATGCACAATGATAAACTCTACACGTTGTAAACAATTTGCAAATATAATATTTAAAAATGTATATAATTATATTGATATTTTCATTCATTCTCATTCAGTCATTTAAACCTATTTTTATATTGATAACAAAGGTGTTTGAATAAACAATTCATTTGTTGTGTAGGGACTCTTCGATTATATTCATAGTAACGTAGAAAAGTTAGTATACATGGCCTCACCAGCATAATTTAGATCTAAAGTTTCATCAAAACAGTAATTTATAGAATTAAAAATAGACAACAATTAAGAATCATTTATTCCTTTTCATCAGTAACAATTATTTTCTATCATAAAATTACACAACGAGAAATACAATAACTAAAATAAGTAAGTAGATCTAAAATATATGAAATTACTTGCACTAATCAGTTGGATGTGGTGGTGGGGAGCTGCCATAATTCTTCTCCAGAATATCTTCCGGTAGAAAAGAGCTGATCATCCTCCATTCTTCCTCGAAAATATATCCCCCAATTTCTTTGAACGCGTGCCGTGGATTTTTAACACTTGTCTCCGTTGTGTCAGTCACTTCCAAAACTTCCTGACTGAACATTTCACTCGCTATCGGCATACCTTTGTTCTCTTCGTTCAGAACACCTTGAATCCCAGCAAAAACAGAACAGACCATCACGAACATAACACAGAACATAAATATAACTGGAAGCTCCTTTTTAAGAAAGTTCATGTTAAGTCACACGTAATGCGTCTTCTGAGAATAATTTAATCTGCTTTAAAATATATTAGTTATCTATGGAATGGTTAAATGCCTACAAAACATGTTATAAATGATGCAGAGATTTGTGCCCGGTTCGCTTATCATTCCCTCCATTCGTGCTAAGTACGCAGTTGTTACAAGTAAAACGAACTGACACGACTGGGTGATAAGAGTGTCTTAGCTTGAACGTCGAACACGATACGTATGAGATTGAATTTATTAATGACTGTATGTAAAAAACAAAAGCTAAGAACAAAAGAATACAAATCAATTTCTTTCTAACGTACTTTAAAAGATAAAAAGCTAAGAATAAGAAAAAGAAAGATTAGTAATTACTTATGTTTTGGTCAGAATAGAAGAAAGTACTCACACTAATTCAGGGTTAATGGATTCGTTAGTTAAAAATGGCTTACTGTTAGTGAACTTATGAATTTGGTGTAAATGTTTTGATACAATGAGAACTCGATGAGCAGATAACCCGCGCTATCAACCAACTTAGCGCTTGGGGTCAAATGATCCGATCGTAACGACTGCCCGTTGTCATCGCGCTAGGGGACTATTCTCAAGTCTTGCGATATTTTTCGATAATCAAAACTTACTTAAGTTAGTGATGTGATCATTTAAATCTTAAATGGTTAAGTCATGTTTTCATTTTTAGTCACTCCTTGTTTCTATAATACTTAGTAATACAAATTAAATAAAAAAAACTAACCATCATAGAGATCTGTTATTAGGATTAAGGGCCGTATTTTTAACATCTTATGAACGTTGTTACTAAAAATATATTTTTTAACTCATTGCATGCGATATTATATCGAATGCTTTCATAATAGTATCACTTATGTGATTCAATTGTTATATATAGTGGTCCTAGAACATTGTGTGGTTCAGTTGGCAAACGACTTCACAGCGACGAACACACGGACAAAATGATTTGGAAAATTATTTTTATCACCTTCATGGCCGCTGGTGAGTGTTTAAATAAAAAAACATTTAATTATAAGGTTAACTTATTTTTATAAAACTTACAAAAAAATAGTTTTTTTGTGGCTAATCTAATCCGATTTTGCTCATGAAATGCGTATTTTTCTTTGTTAAAAGTAAAAATGTATTCTATTTTCATAGAAACAATTTAAAAAAACGTATGTTAATTAAAGAAAAACGACCAATAGTTATAATATCTATTTTTATAGTATTGTATTGGAATGGATCGCTCTTAAGTAGGAAGCCTTATATTGTCCTTTCATTATTTTACACTTTATAAATAAACTAAGATACGAATGCGTCGTGTGATTAAATATATAGATTTACTGTACACTAAAAATTTCATAAACGTTGCATTTTGAAGGATTACAACCTTTCCAATTACAACCCTGATCTTTCTATTGTACTTAATTTAGATATGCTCGAAACAATGGCCATTATTCTAAATAATAGATATTATAAAAAAAATATTTTAATATTAAATATATTTTAGGTTATAATCTTCACTTCTAGTGTTGTAAAACTCTTATTAAATAGTTCAGTGAAAAATTAAACCTCCGAAACATAGTGGGGTAGGACTGTAGTGTAACTTCGACTATAAATTGTAGTCTTTGTTTTGCCCTAGAAAACGACAGTAGAAGCCCACTGTTAAGCCTTGTTCGCACAAGAATAGTATTTTATTCGAGTAGCAAGTAGCATTTATCCGAACAAAGGATTTACTATTCGGACTCGTTTAAGCCTAAACCTACGCACTAGGATAGTAATTTAGTATCTAAACGTGTCCGAACAGCAACATTTTAGTAGAATAGATTAGTAAATCCTTTGTTCAGATACAAGCTACTTGCTACTCGACTAAAATACTATCCTAGTGTGTACAAGGCTTTAGAAGTAATAAACACATGATTACGTAAAGGTCGTACGCACATATATAGAAATTATTTTACTCCTTGTACAGTACTTTATGTAAAGTGTAACATATTTAACATTCCATCGGTCTGAATTCTTAAAGTAAGAATGAAGAATTCCCATAATAGTATATTGATATACGTAATAAGTAAATTATATAACTAACTGACCGTTTTAATTAAAATCCGTCTATAGTTATAAGGGATAATAATTTAAAAAGTTCTACTAATTTAATTAAGTTAGGTTATGTTTCACATATGTCGCCAAGTCAATTCTTAAAACGAGAGGATGTAAGGTGCATTATAGGTTCTATAAGAGTGAATTAGTGCGTTTCTTTGATAAGCTGGGTTGAATGGAGTCCACGTCAAACCATGCAAAATACTCGCTTATGGATTTGCGGAAACTACAATATAAACCCCAAGTCTACGTTATGGACACAAGCGAAGTCTTTGTTCTCATACTTGCGTATCTATCTGATATTTCTCTTAGTGTAGATGACATGACATGTAATATAAACGGTCGCTCCATTTATTTATAAAGCATTGGGTCAAGATCGTTAAAGTCAGTATAGTTTATTACTTTAATAAAACATGTTAACATTGACTATGAGATCAGCAGTATCCTGTTGCTTTCTTTTCTTTTTCTAATAGAAAACATTGTTGTATCACCAACCAGCACTGACAGTATGAAATGTGGCAATTTAAATGTAATAATTTTCTAATTAACTCGAGCTTTTTCAACGAAATCATTAATAGTTGTATGTTAATAAAAGTGGATTTTTGGGACCTGAATATGCGACCATCCATCCAACAACTTGAATACAGGTTCAGTATTTATTGATGTAATGAAAAAATAATTCATTGCATTTTTGTAAATCTTCACAATAAACTTAATAAGGGCAATACCTTCTCGTTCACTTCGTTGCATAAAAAGCTACATGTCTACGATTTTAGGCTTACCGTAAATACATTTTAAGATCATAATCCCTTGCTCATGTCTTGTACGTCCGCCGATTGCATGGCTGGGCAGTAAACTCCAGCGTCCCCACATCCTGCTGCAGATCGAGGCAATTACCAATTAACGTCGTCAAAGCGACGCGCAGGATAATGTACCACGCTTGAGCTATTTGAAAACATATTTTCGAGGACCTGTTACGGGTTACATTCGACAGGAATCAACTGGAAATCACTTATGATTTTTAACCCCCTGTCTTGTCACCAAAAAAGCAAATCAATGAACTTTCCGTGTTCCCATCTTCTTACGTAAATTTTGAACGGTTTCTTATGATCTTCAGCTTGCTATACCTCTGTACCGATGGGCTCGGAGTACCCTATATAAGAAGTGACTTTTAGTTATGACAATATATTAGGTTGTTCGGAAAGTCATTTCGTTTTTTCCCGATAGAGGATTTAATTGAATTTTTTGCACCCAAATTCTCACTTAAGCCGTTTAATTATTATTTGCTTTGAAAGCTCATATAACAAGGCTAGTTTGTGAAAAGTTTCAATTAATTCTACGTTATAGTTTTAATATAAATTTAATTAATTACCCTCGGGTAAACACGGGACTTTACATGCTGATTAATAATTAGACGTTAATATTGAATGGAACATTTCTTATCATAAGCAAACGTATAATTAGGTACCTATCACAGTATTAATAAAAATGTTATTAAAACACGAGTATTTGTTATTTTGTAATCATCATCATTAGACCGTTGATTGTTTAGTTGCTTTGAAAAATATTTGATTTTAATTTAGAAAGGCCCATTATATAAATTGTAGTTGTAGTGTAGTTGTAGTTGTAAATTAGCCGAACCGATATCGCATGAATTCGACTCCCGCCATCTAAGTACCATTGTGTTTTTTTATTTTTTTTTTTCAAACATTTGTACGAAGCCCTTATGGCGAAGGAAAAAATATAACCAGGAGATGTAAAGAAATTCAAGGACGTGTTGTCAACCAACCCACACTGGGTCTGCTAGGTAAGACCTGGTCTTCGGCTTGAGCCCCTCGGTGGGAACGTACTTGACTCAAGATTTTATATCGCGTATACAACAATGCATCATTGTTTGCAATTTCCACAAATATCATCGGATCAGTCTCGAGAAACACAAAACCAACAAGAACCATTTTCCACCAGTTTCGCTCGTGGATCGGTTACATAAAATTGTTTAATTTAGATATGAAAGTGGTCTGTCAAAGGTCACAGAGCATTGATAAATGCTTTAAATTAAAAACAAATATTTAAAATTAGCTTCGATGTTTACCATTGTTAATAAGTAGGCATATTGTTGCATTGATATGATTACGAAACGGACCAAGCAATAACTTTTGTATATTTAATTTCGATGCCATTCGGTTAAAGACAAAAATAGTAGATTTCCATACCCTTTTATACAAAGGAAAACATCGTGATGCAACCTGCACGTATCGGCTAAGAAATTGAATTAATATGGAGTTGCAGAAAATGGAGCCCATCATAGGTCGAACCTTACCTTAACTTTACCCTTATATACAGGGTTTGTGAGAATAAATCATGATTTTAATAAATATAACATTGTGAACTTGTAACAAGTTATGTTTACATATATAATTTGTAATCTATGTATGCTGGCGATGTTAAGCTTTTGGAAACTAGCCTTAACGCGATGTTAATAAAGTCGTATTTCCCAGGTGTGCTGGCCGAGTACCAACTGACTGAGGGTCAGAGGCAGCTGTATAAGGAAATGCTACGACAACAATGCAAGAAGAACGGCAACGAGGAAAAAACTGACGAAGTTGAGGTAAATAATTGTTAATTAAAAAGTACGAATCCTGTGTCAGTCAGATTATTTTCTTATATCCATCGAGAACGTCATAATTTATTTATTTGTAACAGCGGGATTGTATATTTATATTTTATTACAGAAAACGATCAAGACATTTATAGAATGTGTGATGGGCCTGGTGGATGTCAACGTGCTGAAGCGTGAGATAGAAGAAGCCAAGCCCAACGGCGCTCTCGACGAGGTTTTCAAGAAGTAAGCCCTTAACTAATACATGGCTGGGTTTTTTTATAAGACTTGGGGTTGTGCACTACAAATACGAATTCGTTTTTCGCGGCACAACCTACCCTAAAACTACGTATGGACAAGGACTGGCGTACAAAATCAACAAAATACTTACGCAAGGTTACACTTGTGGAACAAATGTAATAAATTCATTTAAATGCATCATAATAGACCCTCTTACTCTTATTGTGTTTCCGTAAGTTCGCCTCGGGAGCACCTCATTTACAAATCTACAAACACTGCTTTTAAATCAGCGCCTACAGGTTTATGGACAGCAATGGTGAATTTAGAAGTTTTGCTATATGTTTATCTCAGGTACTGCGCGAAGACGCCTCAACTGAAGAGCTGTATCCACAGCCTGACCGCGGGCGTTGCACCCTGCCTCGACCAGAAAAGCAGGGACTCAATCGGATATGCAAACAATGCCACTGATCAGCTCATCGACTTTGTCTGCTACAAGGACGGCGACCGTATCGCTTGTGAGTAACACTAAACATTTGGACAACATTTAAACTGAGTTCGAGGGATCAGCTACTTATTTTTTATAACTGTTAAAGTCTTACTCATATTTTTCGTTATCGTTCACCTCTGCCGTATCTCTCGTGAAATAAAGTATTGTACTTCAGCTATCATTGTAGCATCCTTTTATGCCGACCGTCGATAGTATATAGGTATAGAACGAAATATCATTTAGCGATTTCCAAGATGTTTTGATTATCATTATGCGATACACGTTTCAGTGTTCATCGCGGAAGGTGGTCCTGAGTGTTTCCAAGCGCAGGCTGCTGGTCTCCGACAGTGCGCCGAGAACATCAAGAGCAGCATGGGCTCCATAGAGCCAATGCAAATACTAAGCCTTAGTGTAAGTCATATCCTAAAATAAACGTTCCATGCCACTATATTTTTTTAAAAATGAAAATAAACTCTCTTGACGAGCCCGTGGCACCGTGACAGCTGTAATTTTTTGTCGAATGTCTAACTCTAAATCATCCTACGTAATTCTATAAAAAACTACGTGATATAATTTTTTATTATCTGTATTATATTGAACAGGACCAGTGCGGTAAATACCAGGAACTAACGAGCTGTTTCGTAAGTTCGCTGGAGGGGTGCGAGACGCCAACGCCCGCCAATATGGCGGAGTCTTTGTTCAGATACGTGCGTAATGGGTCCCCATGCAAGGTGAGTTTCAACGTCGTATTTATCCATCGATTTCGTAGCAACCTTTGTGCGTGTTATCAGACGCCCCTGCACGAAATAAGAGAAAGTTTTTGTAATATCAAACAATATCGTTGAACCCGGATAAGCATCCTGATTGGAATAGTCAAATACATATAGATGTATAGCACGTGCACCGATCTGTAATAAATGTCATTGAAAATTTATATTTAAGTACCGTTAATTTGCATTTATACTTATTATGTTATATTTAATTTCAGGGGCAGTGAAGACCTGAAGTCTGAAATGCTGTTAGAATTATGTATCTCAATAAATTCCTTAGTGTAAGGCGTGTTTTATTTTACTGCAAGAAATCTTTAAACATTATCTGAAAATTCTTATTTTCTGCTTTCTTTTTGACCCCTACCCACTGGCACATTGAGCGCCTCTCTAGGACCAAGGCATCTCTAAGACCTTTCGTACACGAGCTACGAAAATCTGCGTTTGTACGATCAATTAGCGTAGGTTACATAGATTAAAAGAAGCAGATGCGACAAACATGTCATACTGACAGCGATTGAGACATTTATACGAAATATATGTAGCGTGACAAAGACAGTGACATAGATCTTTGGTCCCTTTCTCCGTATACGATTTTGTTTGTTTGGGTCCAGAAATAAGACCCAAGCAAATGTGACGTATCATATAGTATTGCGGCGCTCCAAGCGTATTTTCGGTGAACTAAATTTTCTTACGTCCCAGGCATAGGCTTATTGGTTAAAGCCGTAAAGTGATGCACACACAACATACATATGACGTAGTCTAAGCTATTTTTTGTCCCTCAACCGTATACGCCAGTCTATATCTTTCTCTTTCTACGGTAGGTTAGGACCCAGACTTTTTTCTGGCGTGAAGTATAAAGGGTAATAAATAAAAAACACAATTACACCACCATAAATATATTTCTGGAAACGGACAATCTAGTTTATCACAAAGCGACACTTATCAGAATTATGATCTAACGTGCCTTAAACATCAATAAGCTGGGAACACATTGAGCCATATCTAATTGAACATTAAATGATTTTTAATCAATAAAAAAAACATACAAAATATACAAAAAATATTTTTATTATAGATTTTAAATTCTCGATAAACAAGGATCATGATCATTTTATAATAATTATTTTTTTTTACTTACAAATAAGTTAATAAAATAGAAAATATCAGCAAAATATAATTCGTTTTTCGTAATTATTATTTTAAATTAATTATAAGTACAGTATCAATAGATAACAGATGTAAATCCATTTATCACTTTTACTTTTGATAATCGTATTTTTTTATTATCTGTAACTATGGAGGACTTAATCAAATTTATAAAGCCACTTGGACTTTTTATGAAAAGTTTGATATAAAAAAAAAATAAAGATACCACAAAAATGTTTCTCTTTATGTTATAAAAATTTATTGAAACTAATAAATGGCTCATAATAACTAAAATGAAATAAGAATTACTCCTAATAGCTAAAACTGAGAGTTCCAAATAGGATTGTTAAAATGTAATAGAAAAATATGTAACTCACTTTTCATAACAAAACGTTAATAATTTAAAACTATTTCAATGAAAATTATTAAGAACAAGTTAAACTCACATTTTACTTACATAAAATTTTTAGTTAATTTTCTTAATGTTAAAATTAATTAACAAACAAAATTAAACTTTAAAAAGAACACGTTTTAAAATAAATGACCCGCACTTTAAATTCTAATATTAAAAAAGATAATTGATAACTGTTTAATTAACTGCTCCAATGATATCTACCATCCTACCAAACCTACCTAAAGTTACCAATTGTCAAAAAATATAACTAGCATTAAAATAAGACAAGTGTTAATTGAATATAATTTGTCTTGAATAAAAAAGAACTTCTATGTGTAAGATTTTTTGTTACGGAACTCAATATTTCACTATGGCAATATTAAAAATCATTGAATATACTAATACTTTTTAGGCTAAAGGACACTGACATCCAAGTCCATAATAAATTTTAAAAAAATGTACTCAAAATATTTTTATTGCCGTTGATTGAGCTATTTCAATTAATGCAAATTATGAAATATATTTTGGCACAATTTTAAATATTAATTGATATTTAAACATAATTTTTAATTGATTTAAGTATAATTAAATTGTGTACAGAAGTTATAACCTCCAAATTCTTTTATTATATTTTTTATAGTTTCAAAATGCTTACGATGGTTTGATAGGATACCCTATTTACAAGTATTGGATGGAAGCGAATTTTGCAAAATATTAATAAATTCTTGATATAAGGACGATATGTTCACTATTTGTCTTCAGCCCTAAAACACGACTAAAAATGATTATGTCATGTCATAGATTATACAAAGTTGTCATACTAAATTACATTAGGCTTTTACTTACTTCTACTTTTTATTATGATAATATGTATCTTAAAATTCATTCGTAAAACTTGATTTTTTCAAAAATAAAAAGTTTTTTTTTTTAAATAAAATTATTATGCTCTTGTACTACAGAGTTAAGATACCATTTTAAAATATTTCTCAATAAATCGCTTCAGTATACAAATTACAATAAAATATTAAGATATAGAAAGTAATTTAAAATGTTGATATTATGTTTTTAATTTGGTAATAATCGTATCATGAATATTTCTTAGTACTGTTGTAAATCATAGACTAAAAAAATACAAAATACAAAAAAAAACTTTTAAGAAAGGTTTTCTAAATTGTTAAAAGTTTCGTGAGAAATTATTATACTTTATTTGATTAAAACGGCTAAAAACTCACGTCTAATTGAGTTGAAGGACTCCCGAAGAGTCCGAAACTAGTCGGTACCGTCACCGAAAATTACACGTAAGTTTTTAGGCCATTTAAACAAATAAATTACCTTTTTTATCAAATATTTCGTTGTACTCTTAAAATTACGTTAATACTATCTAAATAACATTAAAAGCTGGTCACACCTATTATATAGCAGACTATTAAAGTATCAAATGACATGACACAAGCGGGACATTCAAGCGAGCATGGCGACAGCAATGGCCGCCGCGAGGGCGAGCGAGGCGACGCCCACTTGACTACCGGAGTTCGGCTTTTTTGTCACTTCCTGAAATATTAAAATTTGGACACTGTAGTGTTACCTTCATTAGACCGATGTCACGCAAAAACGGCCTTACGTCGAAACAAAATCCCCGTTTTTTATCGCGAACTCGGTTTCTTGATGCCCTATGGTTATAATCAAAAGAGATTCAAAAATGAAACAGCGCCTTATACAATATAATAAAGCCACTCTTAATTTCCATATTTTATAGAAATTCTGACGTCTAATATTAAGCTATTCTAAGATGTGACATACTAAAAATAGGTCATGCATGTTAAAATAAAAATAAAATGCTAATCTTAAAAAGACAATAAAACAATAAAATAATAAACACAGTCCCCCTTATTCCGAATAAATGTATAAAGTACTACGTTAAACGAGGACCAATAAATCGTCGATTATACGATACTAGAGGACAATCGGAACTAAATAAGATAGACCAGGGCCTCATTGGACCACAGTATCATAAGAAGTACCAAGAACAAGGATGTTCTGTATTTTGGAATAAATGTTATGAATGTACCAAACGTAGAAAGTACAACAGTAATAACGCTGTTTCTCGTTTCGGAATAAGCGGAGTAAGGTAAAAAGCATTCCTAAAATACTTAAACATGCACGGAAGATAACCCTAATAATTTATTAAAACACAAATTACTTTTTTATATGATAATAATGGAGCTCCAGTTTATTTATACCTTTCCTGCTTGCAAAAGGAAAAAACATCGCAAAAAAAGATAAATTAAAATGAAGTAAGGCAACATTAAACTTACAGCACTTGGATTAATGCCCTCCACATCGACATCCTGTTATGTGTTTAATGAGAAAAAAAAACATTTTATAATATTTTATCGCGTCTGCGCAGAATTCTAAAATATAACCTATATTCTGTGCTAAAAATATATGGTGAAATCGGCCTAATAGTTTTTTTTTTAATCCAAACAAAAGTTCAAATCTTTCCTTCTTATAATAGTGCATTAGTATAGCTTACGAAAAACTTCATTTTTATGCAATCGAATTCGAAAGTATTGACAAAATGTCTGGTAGTCAACTTTAAAACCCAGTTTGTAGCATAGCATGTTTTATAACCTTTTTGTACAGTTTTAGTTTAAAGAATATTTTGGTTTTACGTAAAGAGAAGTGATGTAAAAAATGTCAGTTAAGCAGGAATAGAAAAAAAATTAAAAACACAAGAAAAGGGCTGGTCTTTTTTATTTTAAACCACAAACTGGCGCCCAATTTGGGACAAACATTCATTATTCCAATCCAGAGATCGGTCTAACGATGTATTAACCTACGGCTTCATTAGGCTGAGTTCGCGATAAAAACGGAGATTTTGCTTCGACATAAGGATCGCGAACTCGGTCGAATTAAGCCGTAGGGTTACAATCTAGAAAAATCTAAAGCCACACTGGTACACATACATTGCACTCCAGTGTCGGTTACATTTTTTTGATTCGTTAGCTGGATTGGAATATACACTTGGCATAATATTTTTTTATTATTAGGGACTTTGGGTAACAATTATAATTCTGTGTGTGTGTTAGGGTCGACACTTACAGGTATATCCTCGCAGGGGAGCGACTTCCTTGCGAACTTGAACAGAGATTCGATGATATTGGCGGAGGTGGGCACCTCGCATGTCTCCAGCGCGGCGACCACACAGCTCTGCACTTTTGTCAACTGGTTACATTCTTTTTCCTGATAAAAACAACTCAAAATTCATATATGTTGGTTTAGGAAGAGAAAGATATATAACTGGCATTAGCGTAAGGGACAAAAATGCTTTAGACTATGTCATATGTTGTGTGTGCATCACTTTACGGTTGTAAACCAATAATATCATGTCTTAAGCCTTTGTCTGGGACGTAAAAAAAATTAGTTCAACGAAAATACGCTTGGAGCGCCACAATACTACTACTACTATGATACGTCATATATGTTTGAGTCTTATTTCTGGACCCAAACAAAATTGTATACGGAGAAAGGGACCAAAGATCTATGTCGCTGTCTTTGTCATGTTACGTATATTTCGTATAAAAGTGTCTCAGTCGCTGTCAGTATGACATACGCCATGTCTCATCTGCTTCTTTTAATCTATGTATGTTGGCGACACTTACCTGTACTATTTACCAAAGCGTTTCGCGCGTATATGAGAGCTGTTATTTTTGATGGCGTTATACTTTATGTAAAGAACTTTCAACTAAGTAACTTACCCCGAACTTAATCTCTGGTATTTGATCGGGTATTTTGTCGAAGCTCGGAGGCGCGCTGAATGTGTTGTTCAAGCAATCACTTATCATACCACTCTTCTCTTTAAGACATTCGGGTCCCTTTTCCGCGATGAAAACTGAAATAAATCAATTCCTACATTTTCTTTGAATCTATCAGAGTGTCATTTGTTCAAGGGTTAAACATTTGACATGTAATCTGTAGGTCCTGAGTTCGAATCCCGCTTTGTTTGTTTTTAGATTTTTATATTTACCGGCCGGACAATTCGTGCGAAGATGTTAAAGCGGGCTCTACCACTGTTGACATTCGATAAGTCATGTACTAGTCACGTGTGCGATATCGAACGTAATTGTCAGTTCCATACATTTTTGATGCTCGCTATCGAATCGTAGCGCATGTACATTGGGTCCCTCAGCAGTTTTAGAGATACCTTCAAACACCCGTCCATCCAAATTTAATCATTTATAATATTCGTAAAATTTAGAAATGTGTGTAGCCTTGAACGGAAAGGTTAAATGTTAGTTGTGTAGACATACGAGCGATCCTGTCTCCGTCCTTGAAGCAGATGAATTCAGCGAGCTGGTGCGTCATGTTGAGCAGGGGAGGCACGTGCTGGCGCTCCTCAGCGTTCAAGCACGTCTCCATCACATCAGTCAGGTTGTGGAAACAGTTCAGCAACACCGGCCGCTTGTCGCAGTACCTTTTGATATTATAATTGGTATGAGCGATCGGAGGGGGGCAGGCGCCCTCCCCTTAGAGGAACAAATAAACATAAGACAACATTATGAATTATAGTTGGCCTTTTCTAGACCATGGGTTTGGTTGTTGTTAAAATTTGTTATGCATTTTGTCATCTCTCGTTCTTTGAAGCCCCTTTTCCCTTCCTTTTTCAATAAAGATGCTACAGGGCCCTCGCTACAATACATACAAAGTGTGCAATGCACACGGGCGCCATCCTTAAGGGGCGCCAAAGCCAAGGAACCAAAATAAACAGTTCAGTTCTTTGCTTTATTTCAAGCACCTACCTACCATTAAAAAATAAGTTTTCTATTAAGAACTTATTTTTATTTCTCGAATAGTATATAGTATCTCTATTAGTTTATGTTTCGGTGATGATTTAAATAAAGACAATTCATTTAGTTTTTATATCATTCTAAATTATTATATCTATGTTTTTATACATTTAATATAAGAATTTGTAATTATAATATCCATCTTAAGAATAGAACAATCCTAATTATGATATCATATAAAGTGATTAAAAATTTTATTATTCTTTCGTATAATAATTTATCATTGTTTACGTTGTTCTTGTTTTTAAATATCCCACGATAACGTACGATTCATCACGTCACCTTCACAATATTGTTGATAAGGTATTAAAGACAAAGGAATGTAGGCTTGAAGGATAAACGTAAACGAATTCCAAAACGAGTTCCAAGGATTATAAAATAAACTAATTACAAGTATAATGTATTTTTTTGTGACTGAAGGTCACTGTTCGCCTAGAGGAGGCATCTACAGATTCACCGGGCTTGAGGTGGCAGGGCGCAGATGGCGCTTAGCCTAAACCTCGTTTAAGAGTAACTAAGCTCGAGGGCTCCCTCGGGAACCTCGGCTCGGACCGTTACTTCAACACTTATTATGTAGCTAATTGGAATATACATTCGCACTTAAGCCTTGTTTGCACCAGGATAGTATTTTAGTCGAGTAGCAAGTAGCATTTATACGTACAAAAGGATTTACTACTGTTCGGACTCGTTTAAGTCTAAACCTACGCATTCGAATAGTAATTAAGTAACTAAACGTGTCCGAACAGCAACATTTTAGAAGAGTAGATTAGTAAATCATTTGTTTGGATATATGCTACTTGCTACTCGACTACTATCCTGGTGCGTACAAGGCTTAAAATGACCGAATTCTCAAACGCCATTTTAATATGAAACGGCTTAAAGACCACGCGTAAACTCTATACAAATTACATCTAATTGACGCAAGCGCTTCCTTGAAGCTTAGTTGCAAAATTCGGCCGTTAGTCTATTAGACTACTAAACAATTGTGGTATATGTTACACTCCACTAGCTATCATTCTATCAACATTATGTATGTGTATCAAATATCAGTTTAATATGTACTTTCGTGTACTTGTGGGTGTATATCATTCGTAGGTCAGCGATGCGCGGCGGTTGGGGCCGACGCCCTCAAACTAAGCTACGATGTCAAATTTCTCAATCACTTCACAATCAGCTTACGCTAATAATAATAGAATATTCGCCAATCGCTGTCACACACCTCAAACATAGTCATTGTCTTTCACTTTAAATATACTGAGAAAGCACGTCAAGTGCAATAGCATTGGAGTTTAAAAGCCGACTATAGACGATTTTTAACTGTGCAGTTAAAACTGTCGTACACACGGCAATTTGAACTGCACAGTCGAATTATACAGTTCTCTGTTTTGCCTACACACGTCAGTTTTAACTGCGCAACCGAACTGTACAGTTTAAACTGAGCGTTTGTAGCCGGCCTTATGTAAACAAAGACTGATGTTCTTACGCGGCGCACTTTTTTGTTACTTAACTTAACTTACTTTTAACTACATGTTTTTTAATTTATTAGTCGAGGAATTCTTAATATTTACTGTTATGTTGTTTAGAGTCCGTACAATTCAACCGTATGTTTCCCGAATTTACTTCGGATGTCAGGTAAAGCCCCAAAATATGTACTTACTTTTTAAAAACTTCATCAACCCTGCCATCTGGCTTAGCCTTCTCGATTTCTTCACCGAGAGTAGAGATGTCTATCATGTCTGTGACACATGTTCTGAAAGTTTGCGCAGCTCCCTGAAATTAAATATAAGAAACTACATTTCATGATTGTATATAGCTTTAAATATCAATAGACAGGAAAACCGAGTCAATCTAATATTATCTATATATATAAAAGAGTAGAGGGGTTTCTTAAAATCAGCGCACAGCCAAAACTACTAGGTCTAGA
>QDHC01001390.1:506093-516951 GCA_013186455.1 Papilio dardanus tibullus
AAACTGACAAGATCACTGTCGGTGCCATAGAAAGAGAAATATATAGATTTGGCATTAGTGTACACGGATGAGGGACAAAAAATGTCATACGTATATACGTATGTTGTGTGTGCATTACTTTACGGTTTTAAACCAGTAATATCATGTCTTAAGCCTTTGCCTAGGACGTGAGATAATTTAGTTCACCGAAAATCAATTTTCAACAAAAAAATTTTGTTTGTTTGGTTCTGGACCCAAACAAACAAAATCGCATACGGAGAAAGGGACCAAAGATCTATGTCACTGTCTTTGTCACGTTACGTATATTTCGTATAAATGTGTCACAGTCGCTGTCACTTTGACACATGTCATGTCCTATCTACTTCTTTTAATCTATGGTCTCAGCGCTGTCAGTGTGACCTATGTCATTTCTTATCTGCTTCTTTCATAGATTAAAATTTCATAGATTAATTTGACGTATGTCAAACTGACAGTGACAGTGACACATTTATACGAAATCTTAGACAAAGAAGACTAAGACCGCTGGATATACTTGTCTCATTCACACAAGAAAAAAGAAGAAGGTCTTATTCCTATATAATGTAAAAGAACGAGATAGAATGCACTATCTTTTGTTTTACCCCGCGTGCCGGTTTTTTATATGGCAGCACTTCGGTGTGACGAAAATCCCTTTTTTAGTCAGCGTTTTATCACCATTTTTTCCATATAAAAGTTCACAATTCTTATTGTAAACAAATTGTGAACTATTAGTGCAATGTTACTTCATATAAACATGGTGCGTTGTAGTGTTTTCGGGTGTAAATGTGGCAGTGAAATATTCATGTCCTAGATGTTTTGTCCCTTTCGGTGGCACGCTGGCCAGAAGTCTTATATATTAAAAGTCTAAGTACGAAATATACGTAACGTGACAAAGACAGTGACATAGATCTTTGGTTCCTTTCTCCGTATGCGGTTTTTTTTTGCTTGGGTCTTGAAATAAGATCCAAATAAATGTGACGTATCACATAGAATTGTGGCGCTCCAAGCGTATTTTCTGTGAACTATTTTTTCATACGTCCCAGGCAAAGGCTAGAGGCATGATGTAATTGATTTAAAGCCGTAAAGTGATGCCGCTCACAACATACGTATGACGTAGTCTAAGGCATGTTTTATCCCTCAACCGTATACGCTATTGCTACTTCTATACCTTTCTCTTTCTACGGATCCTAAGATACAGAATTAATCTCTGTGATAAGATCCAAATCCATAGCGAACTGTACCTTGACAAGAAGAAACTTCATTATGTCATCAAATGTAAAGCTATATTTGAAAGTCATACAGTTGTATTATTCGAGGTTAAAAATTTCAGTATGTGTATATTTTAAATATCAACGGCTAAATTTTGATTTGCAAAATGTTTGTTAAATCAATACTCGACAGTATTCGAAAGAATTATCTCTTATAATAATTAGAAGTCTTTACTTTCTTTACAGTATGAAAAAAAAATTGATACCACTATTAAGTTACGATGGTAAATTTAAAGTTTCTTAGTAAAATGCAAGTAACTGTCGATAAACACATTCCTGGCCTGGTAAAATCAAACGAGAAGGGCGATTTTATGGATGGCTGTCAGAAGGAACGATGTAATGATAGTTTATTAACAGAAAGAAGACTCTCCGAAAATATGCTATGCGGATGTCAGCATAATGTAGGAAAATATAAAGGCGAAATAAATGATGTGGAGATGTGTATAAAAGTGTCACAACAACTGACACAAGACACAATTGATGAAAGATCCCAAGTTTCCGCCTCGGTCACCACCACAGGTCCCAAGGATGGCTTCCAAATAAAACATAACACACGTATAGATTCAGCTAGCAAGTACACAATGAAAAGAACGAAGAATATTAAACGTGAAATGTGTGCAAAGTGCAAAGAGATAATTAAACAAATTGATAAATTTTTAAATAACAAAAATGAAAAAAAAGTTATTGGCCCTTTACAAAACCTGAGGGAGAGTGCCCACAACGGTGTAACACAAAATAAAGACAGCAATAAGTTAGATATTGTAAATGAACAAAAGAAAACATGTGGAGATGCTAAGCAAAGTAACTTAGGTTGCCAAAGTGTCTTACATTTGGATAAGTTTCGACGCGGAATTAGTTTAGATGATAATAAATCTTCAAGCAACGAAAACAATCCAAACGACAAATACCATGATGATAATAAAATGGAACAAGTTGTTTGCAGTAATGGTACATCTGATACCAAAGATAACTCCATCTTAGTATGTAATAAACCAGTTTGTAGTAAGTTCAATATCGATGCGATGTGCTATTTTGTTGATCTAGAAAACGCTTGTACATCCGATGTTTGTCCTGAGAAATGTGGACAACCAAAAGCCAAACCCAAACCATTTTGTTTTCGAAGAAAGGTAGATGTAGGAATAGACACTAGTTGTTGTTTCAAAAGATCGTTATATAATAAAATTGGGAATTTTTTTAATTGTATAACTACCAAATTTAAAAGTCGGCAAAATAATCAAAATATAGAATGCGCTAAACCTCTCAAAGACGCCCGTAATCAGACAAAAAAGCTTACGATTAATATTAAAAAGGAGCCGGTTTGCATCATATTCGAAAACGCATCAGGACAATCATGTAAAGACAAGTCCCCGGAAGCGTTAGGTAACTTCCGCAAAAAAAAGGTCGCTTTTCGCGATCCGAAATGTGTTAATTTGCCTAAAGGATTAGTAGCGATTAAAATTGATCCGAATAATAAGAGGATTATTAACAAAAGGGAGTTAAAAAGTATATTGAAATCTTTGCCACAAAAAGATATTAAAAAATGTCCTATAACACCATCAACTTCTAAAGTAGAAGTCACGGCAATATTGAAACCAAAGTCTTCGCCTATCGCTTCTGCTTGTAAGGGGCCAATGTTTGTACTCAAAATAGACCGCAACAATATGCGTATTTTAAACTATCCAGAGGTTAAATGTAAAATAAGTAATTTAAATAAGATGTGCGCCAAGAATCCAAATTGTGAACCATGGATAATAGCTAAAGGGAAATGTGGTGGTAAAAAACAAGAAATTCGAAGCGTAGAATCAAAAATGTCTTTATGGGATAGATATCATAGGTGCAAATCAAAATGTCCGCCTGCCACAATTAAAAAGAAACCTTCCCAGGGGAAACTTGATGACAAGTGCTGTAAGAATTTAACTGAATACATTATTATGTCAATAAGCATTATTATTATTTTGAAAACGTATTATGATTGCTGTTCGGTATAATTTGGGATATGCCGTGAACATGTTCCGTAGCTGTTTGTTTTATTTTCACATTGTGAACGTGTTTAACAGTTAATACAAACAAAGTATTTTTTTTTCAGCCAAAACTTTGAAGAAAAAGCAAACAAGTAAAAGTTCTATAGCAAAAAAGAATGTGCAGGGAAAGAAACCTAAAAAGAGCAAGAAGAAAGTTGCCCCTAAAAAGAAAATTGCTAAAAAAAGAAGTCGTACGCCGGCTAAAAAACCTAAAACTCCTAAAAAAAAATCTAAACAAAAACCTGTATTGCATAAGAAAGGTAGGTCCAAGAAAGCCCTTAAAAAGAAGAAATCGAGCAAAAGAAAAAATAAGAAAAAGAAGAGCAAGACTCGACGACGGACGAAGAAAGGTAAGACTGCGTTCAAAAAGTGTTGTCTACTTTTCAAAACTGAGGTTGAATGTAAAAAGAAGAAGAGAAAGTCATCAAAACCGAAAAAAAAGAAACCGTTAGATTGCAAAAGTCTAGCTAAACCTAAAGGCCGTGAACGGAAATTAGAAAAGACTCAATACGATTACCTGAGGCACACGAAGACACCGTGCTTATGGCTGTTCGTTGCCTGTCCTTTACTGCATAAAAATTATATGATGTTCAGGTCGATATTTCACGATTTCACTCGGTGCATGTTACTGATGCTCGCCTTGATCTTCTGGTGTCCGTGCTTCTTGTGCATTGAATTGTTTCGTTGTTTTTGTACTTAGTTAATTATTCCGTACTTTGAGTCGTCTACTTGTAAACAATATATAAAAATAAGTGAACAATAAAGTACTTTGTATTTTTATTATCGATTCTTTTTTCGGAAAAAAAACTTAAAAGAAGAATTATTGTTAAAATGCATTAAAACGTAATCTATGGAATATTACTAATGAATGTGGCTAGAACTGACGTGTAGTATTCTAGTTATGGTACCGACTGTTCTTGTTCGAACTGGTTTGTTGTGACGTGATAACACGTCCCTTGAAATCGACGGTTTTTCTTATAAGAAAGGAGGCCAAACGAACTGCGGGAACACAGAGGTGATCATCGGCGTTCATGGACATCTGCAATACGAGATCCGACCTTTGAGGAGATGATACGCTCGCTTCTTGAAGGTCCCTAAAGCCTTGTTCGCACCAGGATAGTATTTTTTTCGAGTAGCAAGTATCCGAACAAAGGATTTACTAATTTATTCTACTAAAATGTTGCTGTTCGGACACGTTTAGTTACTAAATTACTACCTGAGTCCGAACAGATGTAAATCCTTTGTTCGGATAACTGCTACTAGCTACTCGACTAAAGTACTATCCTGGTGCGAACAAGGCTTTATCGACGAAACGGCTGCATCGACTTTGTCAAAACTATTAGTAGTATCACTTTTCTTTACAGTTCATAATTCCACGCAGACGAAGCCGCGGGCAACAGCTTTCGAATTACAAACTTGATAATCAATGATTATTATCAACAGACAGATAATATGATCGATACTAACTGACACCCAAGGACTTTATACGTACTTTAGAGTTTAGGACTTTATACTTGGTATATACTACTAGCTGTTGTGCGCGACTTCGTCCGCATGGAATTAAATAATATAATAATGTGGCTTTCTAATGGTAAAAGAATTTTTGAAATCGGCCCAGTAGTTCTTTAGTTATTTAAATATAAACAAAAAACAAAGTTTCTCTCTTTATAATATAGATATACTTAGCATTATAAAGTCCTTGCTGACAACCCAGAGTGCAAAAGATACTGGTTGAATCTCTCGATCACATTTGGTGGAATCCTAAACAAGTTTTAGTTTGTCCGTTTTACTCCCTTATTCGAAAAAAAAAAATAAAGTACTACGATAAACGAGGACTGATATGTCGTCGATTTCACGATACTGGAGAACATTAGGAACTAAATAAGATAGACCAGGAGTCACATTTGACCAAATTATTTATCATAAGAAGTACCAGGAACAAGGACGTTCTGTATTGTAGAAAGTACAACAGTAATAACGCTGATTCTCGTATCGGAATAAAGCAGTTAGAGTTTATGACGTAAAACGAAATACAAAACACATTATCGTTTAAAATAATTGACACATAGTATGATTATAGTACATTTATGCTTTATAATAATAGTATTACACTTTTATTAATTGCTTCCTGCGGTAGCGCCACAGTACATAGTAACCTCACAGCTTCTATACTATTTAAACATTGTTTTATTATTCCTCTAGATCCACGTCGCTATCATAATATGTGTCTGTGTTTAAAATTTTAGACAGACGAGTGTTTCTACTTTTTTTTTTAGAGTTCATATTTGATAAAATTTCTTCTAGCAGCGATAACACTTTGGTCATACTTTGTTTCTCTTTTACCATCTCTTTGACGCCGCTAAAATTGTTGGTATGGTGATTTACATAAGAAGGAGCTGTAGTTTCTTGTACTTTTTTTAAATACGCGCCAGCAAATATTTCTGGATTTGGTAAGCCAATCTTCTCGTCATCGTGCACTTCTCGCAAACCTTCGTAGTTCCTTGCTCTAAAACTTTCTTGGTCCGATAAAATATTTTTAGTGAATTCTTCTAATTCATCTGATCTCAATCTCCCGCCGGCTCCGGGGCCCGGGGTTGTAGTTGTAGTTGTAGTAGGCGCAGCTGTGGTCGTAGTAGTCGTGGTTATTTTTTTGCATTTACCTAACAGTGTATCAATCCATTGCGTGTGAAATACGATCATAAAAATACCCCCTGCTATCGCTAATAAGCAACTGATGCTGCACATTATATCGCAAAACTGATATACAGGTAAAAACCACTTTGTGCATGAGTTTTTCTTTTTCATTAATAAAGTCCGCCAATCTTTTAATTAGATCACAGAATAGTACGACTGTATTATATATACAATTAACGATTCCGCATATAATTATTTTACTTATGAAGTCAAACAAGCCCACTATGATATTTTGAGAAGTATTGGCGAGTTTGGTGTAGTAAAGCACGAGGGGACAGACATGGAACATCGCACACGCAGTATGTTTATGTTAATTATACACAGTAGTAGCGAAACACAAGCAATGTCCGGACTTAAAAATAAAATTTGTATTATTTATCGTTATTGACGGCTTTCACATGTTAATGATTTATCAGTACTCAGTAGCAAATCAATACCATAGTCAAACTTAGTCTAGCCAATAGAGATGGGTAGTGAGCGAGTGAGTGATATAAAATATATATCTGTATATAAGGTAAATGTACCAGTAATTGATAGTGACCCAGTAATTGATAATTTGGAGTTTGACATCTTATAATAAAATATCTGTTGATTTTATTCATGCTATTTACACGTAAAGTAAAAGTAGAACTATCTGTTATTTGTATTTAAAATCAAAATCAGTGATTTCTATTCATAATACTTATTTATTAATAATATTGCATTATACGGCAGTGCGCGCTACTCGTTTGTCACTTTTCTTACGTGTTTTGTTAAGAGAGCGTATTGCTTAGCGGGGGTTTAGCATGGAACCAGCACTTTTGTATCGAAAAATATTACCAGAACTACATTTTGTTATAAACATACTTTCTATTCTCTAATTTTCTAATTGATTTTTTGAATTATTTATTTAGTTATAAGGGTTATCAATTCAAAGATATGTGTATTCACGCAAAATACGCGCTAGTCGTGGAGTTGCGAAAAATGGAGCCCATCATGGGTCAAAACCTTTAACCTTTTTTTTTTATCAATTACTAGAACCAAAATTGATCGTGTTCTAGTAATTGATACCCCTTATTAAATGCATGCATACAATACTATGGAGCGCTCCCGCTATATATTTTATAATTTAAGATACCGAGTTTAAACAATTTTCGGGGCCAATTATGAAAAAACGGCGTAGTCTAAAATTATTTTGTGTGTGTGATAATTTACTTTACTATTTTATCAAATAAATCCTATTAATTAACAGTACCAGCTCTCATAGAAAAATTAAACATGTCCGTTTTCATGTTATGTTTGAGTCAAAAGTAGAGAAAGCAGGATTGTTTCTTTTTGATAAACATAAAAAAAATTATGCCAGTAAATATGCTAGTGTACAAATACGATATTTTCTTACAATGTGTTTTCTCTTACCAAGTAATAGTACCAAGTAACAAAAAAGCAAGTTATTTAAAAATCCTTTTTAAGCTGTATTTTTTAAAGTTTATTACAAATTATTTAGTGAGCTACTTGATATAAGAGTGATATATGTCACCAAGACTAAAAGATATATATTACTCTTTTCACTAAAGTGATATATTTTGCGCATCTCTACTAGCCAATAGAGAGAACTATAGGTTGATTTTGTCAGAAATATCATCGTATGTCATGTCATAGGTAAAACCTGCATGGACGTTGAAACCAGTTAAAAGAAAGGCGCTAGTGAACAATCATAATCATAAGGTAATGGTGATTGGTCCCTTTTTAAGTAGGTATACGATTTTTTTTCTCATGTGCGGAAACTATAATCGTACTAGAAAAGGGTCAAAAGACATTACTTATATTAGTTAAAAGCCGTAGTGTGGATGCATACACACAACACGGATACCTGACCCGGCGGCCATAAGTGAAACTCAATTATGATAGCTCGCTAACGCCATCCTTTTATAACGGTATTTAAGGTATTATCCTTAGACAAAGAAGACTATATATTAATAGTCTAAGGTATTATCTATAGATAAAGGAAGATCCGGATTTGTCATTTATATGTCGTACCGACAGCGATTGAGACACATGTATACCAAATCGTAGAAAGAGAAAGCTATAGAAATGGCTTCACGATTGAGGGACAAAACATGCCTTAGACTACGTCATATGTATGTTGTGTGTGCATCACATGACGGTTTTAAAGCAATAATATGATGTCTTAAGCCTTTGCCTGAGACGTATGACAAATTAGTTCACCGAAAATACGCTTGGAGCGCCACAATCCAATATGATACGTCACATTTGTTTGGGTAAGTGACATAGATCTTTGGTCTCATTCTCCGTATGCGATTTTGTTTGTTTAGTTCCAGAAACTAGAGAAACAGAATCATATAGGATTGTGGCACTACAAGCGTATTTTGGCTGAACTAAAATTCATACGTCCCAAGCAAAGCCAAAAGACATGATGTTATTGATTTAAACCGTAAAGTGATGCGCACACTACATATGACGTACGTCTAAGTCATGTTTTCTCGCTAAACCGTTTACGCTATTGCCAGTTCTATATCGTTCTCTTTCTACGCACTGAAAGTACTGATAAATCCAGATAAATCATTAACATGTGAAAGCCGTCAATTACAATAAATAATGCATATTTAAATTGTAGATGTCTGGCCATTGCTCGTGTTTATTACAACCGTTGCATTATCTTTAATAAGTATTACCTTTATCTTTAAATATAATTTAGATAAATATTATAGTGCGTGTACGATGTGCAATATCTGTCCCCTCGTGATTTACTACACCAAACTCGCAAAGACTTCTCAAAATCTAATATTAGGCTTGTTTGAACTCTTAAATACAATTATATGCGGAATAATTAATTGTGTATATAAGACAGTCGTACTACTATTTAATGTACTTCAACGAATGACGAACTGTATTAATGAAAAAACGAAAAACTCATGCCCAAAGCCGCAATGCGCCGTACAGTCCTGTGAATTAATGTTCAGTATAAGTTGCTTGTTACTGATAGTCGTGGCTATTTTTATGATCATATTTCACACCCAATGGCTTGATAGTATATTAAGTAAACGGGACAGTTCATTGAAGGAATTGAAAGGAGGTAAAATAACTGTAAGTGCACCATCTGATACAAAGAGTTCAACTTTTTGGCCTCCTACAGTACCATCCATCCCTTCAAGTGTGCCAGGCGGATTGGGATCAGGACAATTGGAAGAATTTCCTTTCAATATCTTATCGGATCAAGAAAGTTTTACTGCCAGAGGCCACGAAGACTTGCGTGAAGTACACGATGTCCCGAAGTTTGATTTAACGGCAGAAATAAATCCTAAACTATTTGATGATGGGTATTTCAAAAAAGTAAAAGATACTAAGGCTTTTGTCCATGTCGATCACAATACTAACAATTTTAGTGATGTTAAAGAGCTGGTTAAAGAGAAACAAAGTATGACCAAAGTGTTATCGCTGCTAGAAGAAATTTTATCAAATATGAACTCTAAAAAAAAAGGTAGAAACACGCGTCTGTCTAAAATTTTAAACACAGACACATATTATGAAAGCGATCAAGAGGAACAATAAAACAATGTTTAAATAGTATAGAAGCTGTGAGGTTACTATGTACCGTGGCGCTACCGCAGGAAGCAATTAATAAAAGTGTAATACTATATTTTAAAGCATAAATATACTTTAATCATACCATGTGTTTCATTTACCCGACGTTCTTACGGTGAAGGAAAACATCGTGATTCGATGATGATCGTGAAAACCAGGACATACTGGCGAAGAAATTCAAAGATATGTATGAAGTCGACCAACCCGCGCTGGGCCAGCGTGTTTGCCCCTCGGTGATCACGTATAGTGAGCTGGTGGATGGTGGATGAATGAATACGATTTGTGAGTTATTCAAAAAATATGATTCAAATAATAAGATATACTACTAGCGGTCGCCCTAGACTTCATTCGCGTGGAACCTTTATAATATAGAAGTATTAATAGAAATTCATAATTTGAAAATTCTAGGACTCGTATCTACGTCGTGAAAAATATTTTTAGATTCGCATTTTAATTAACACGCAAATTGAGCGCATTTTTGTCAAACCAAAAAGTAGGAAAATAAATATTGATTCACATTGTATCTTTAAGAAAAGCATTTAGTTCTCCATAAATCAATGTTATTTTCATAATAAATGTTCGAATTGTCTGTTTACAACTCTAAAACATGCTAGACTGTCTCCTAAAAACAATTTTTAAGACGAAATAAATACCGTCGTTTAAAAATTACAGCCGCCAACTCTGAAATTGGTGTTTATTGTTTTCCATACAAATCCTAATCCTATCCTTACATAGTATAAAACAATAACGTTTTTTTATGTTTGTCCCTATGTATGCTCGAATCTTTAAAACTACGCAACGGAATTTGATGTGTTTTTTTTACTAGATAGAGTGGTTCATAAGGAAGGTTTTCATGTATAATACATTCACAATATAGTAGAGTAACACTGATAATTTAAAGGTTTTTATGAGGTTTGTTTAATATGATGTCGTAAATTAACACATTTTTACCTCTTACATTGCAAACGCTGCAGTATTTAGTATCAGCATTATACCGATTTGCACCCGTGCGAAGCCGGGGCGGGTCGCTAGTTTAACAATAAAATTTTAGCGTCATGTTAACCCTGGATTATTAATGGGCAGATGATAAAAACTCAAAATATATTGACTCGAGTTTTTATCCGAAACGGATAAAAATCCATAGTATTAGGAAAACAAAGTATCGAAATGTTTTACTCCAATTTCTCCAGTATTGCTAGGGTCAATTCTTTTTTCCCTTTTTGCCATCAGATCCTGGTAGACATATAAGGTAAAGGTACCAGTAATTGATAGTGA
>QDHC01001390.1:523890-543819 GCA_013186455.1 Papilio dardanus tibullus
TAGATACTATTGATTAGTCGGAGTGAAACAGGTAGTAAAGTCATAATAAGTGGACCCCCTGGTGTACTTTATTTCTTAACTTTACTGAAATAAAATATAAATAATGAGTTTCATTTACACCATCATGAGCATCACCACTACCAACTAGACAGAATTTAATCGAAATGATTAGTTTTTGTTTCTTCTCTACTGTGATTGTGATGGTGATGATGATGATGATGTTGCACTCCGACTTATTAACAGTAGGTTTCTAATACGCTCGTACCTCAAAACGTGTAAATAAAGGTAATTATACACGAATTTGTAACTTAAAACACTTGTTTGAACACTTAGTAAAGTTAAAGTAATTATTTTTTTGTACTTAAACTACAGATATTTAGGTCCCGTTTTCAACTGCAATTATTAGCTATGTTACTAAGCTACCCATTACAAATAAAAAAGCATGGATATCTTTATAGCTCAAGAGACAGTGGCTAATTGAATGGGGTAAGGTATCAAAGTACAATTAAATTCAAAAAAGTTAACATAACTTTTAAACAAAAAGAGTTACATTTTTTTTTATTAATTTTCCCTATGCAGGTACCGATCTGGTGATGCACTGGCACTAGCTTATCGTTGAATTTTGGGACACCCTGTATATAGATAATAGCGGTCGCCCGCGGCTTCGTCCGCGTGGAACCTTTATAAAATAAATATGAAGTAAAATGTAAAAAAAGTTAAATTAAAAATCCTTTCCCAGTGCCCTTCTACGTAGTAACAGGAGCCCCTATATAAAAATAATTTAAAGTCTCTAGGATGCATATCTACGCCGTGAAAAATATTTCTAGATTCGAACTTTGATCTCCTTTTTTGCCCCCCAAAATAAAAGTTGAAGCTGAAGAGCACTCATTGCAATTTTCATGCAATTCTGACAAAAGAAATCGCGTTGCTCCATACAAACTTTGGACAGTCATTTCGGGCCTTAGGGGTCGAAATTCTGAAAATCCTTTCTTAGTGCACACCTGCGTAGTAACAGTAACCCCTGTACAAAATTTCAAATCTATAGACCCAGCAGTTTTCTTTGTGCTTTGTTTTTAACATTTCCGTCTACTCTTTATAACAGCGTGTCCCAAAATTCAACGATAAACCAGTGCCAGTGCATCACCAGATCGGTAACTACATAGCGAAAAATAATAAAAAAAATCTAACTCTTTTAGTTTCAAAGTTATTTTAACTTATTTGAATTTAATTGTTCTTTGATACCCTTCCCCATACGATTAGCTACTGTGTCTTTAGCTAAAACATATTCCAATTTTTTTATTGGCACTAGTTAGCTTAGCAACATAGCTGTAAGTTTGAAAATGGGACCAAAATATCTGTATTTTAAGAACAAAAAATTAATTAAAAATTCAGGGATATGTTTATAGTTGTAGGGACAACGGGTTTCGGGACACGCTGTATAAACTAAAACATTCCTTTGATAGTTAATACTGTTTAGCTTAGAGCTATTTAGGTATAAAATCTTACTTACCTTTTACACTTTGAACAATTAACCGTCTCTCATTCAAAAGGCGTAGATATATTAAATTGTATTACAATGGAATTTATGTTTATTGCTTATTTTATAAATGCCTAATCTAAAAACTAAACTAAACATTACCGTGACAGTTAATTGTCTACTATTGAAATCAATACTAAGGATTTTAAAAAAAGAATTGAAAATAGTGACAGTTTCATTTTACAGATCAGTGGTTTCTTTCTATTCAAAAAGTATGGCTGGTTTATGCGTGGACTCATTAGTACTATAGGACCTGAGCGCTTCAAACAGAAATATCGGTCTGAGCACCCTCGCGAAAGCCAAGCGTTTAAACAAAGATATTTTATATACAGGCTGTCCCCCTATTGCCTGTAATTTTATACTACAGATTCCTTGGGCAAAAATAAGACGATTTAACCCACTTACTTCTATCCAAAGTTGCTCCGTTTGGGCGCTAGAGAGCTTTAAACCTTTTTACATTTATTAATATATCTCGAAAACACTTATAGGTAGGTAAAATATGATTTCAGTTATATAAACTACACCTCTTAAAAAAGGGGGGTCAAAGTACGAATCTAAAAAAAAAGCCCTCTATAATCAGTCAACTTTTTTTGGATTTAATTTACAAGAGTTTAGATATCATCCTATAGACCGAAAAAAATAAAATATCGTAACCCGCCGGCAGCGGGGCCTCGGGTCCAAGCTACCGGTGGTTAGGGTTGCAGAGTGAGGAACCTCCTCACGAAGCGAGACGTGTGCAAGACAGCTGCCTTCTGTAGCCGACCCTTCAACCAGAGACCGAGCAAAAGCCTTTCTAGGTGTTTTTATTAAGGCTCTTCGCTATGAGACCGTTTACAGACACCACTATCGGTACTATGGTTACTGTTGCTACGTAGGTGTGCTGCTATGAAAGGATTTTACGAAATTCGACCCCTAAGTGTCCGAAATGGGGTCTAAATTTTATATGGAGCAACACGATACCTTTGTCAGAATTGCATAAAAATTGGAATGAGTGCACTACAGCACGAACAAAAACCTTGTTTTGAACTTCCCCATTTCATGTAGACGAAGTCGCTGGCGACCGCTAGTTTAAATTACCAAAACGCATTGAATATTAAGTTTATTTCGTGTTTTTCGTGCGCATATTTTTGGTCATAAATAGCAGACCGCGGCTCACAAGGCTCGTTTTCGTTTGTCACAAATAGAAGAGCGTGGCCTCCAAAAGGTTAATAAAAAAAATGCTGTATTTTGTTAAACATTTAATGATAAACATTTTTATAATCATACTAGATGAGGGAGAATGTAACACCAACATAATTTGACATAAGACGGCGCGGTGCCGCTACAGTTTGTATGCCTGCCGCATCATCAGGTCGAAGTAGCAGTCGTTGTCGATGGACACGCTGATGCCGCTGTAGTAGTTCATGAACTCCTCCAGCGTCACCTGGTACAAAATATCACCTTCCTTATTATCTACATATATAAAAGAATAAAGAGCGTCGGTGGCTCAGGGGTTTAGCTCTCGACTTGTAAACTACAGCGGGGCTACCAAAACTACTTTTCGATTGGCGATATCGCTGATGGAACCGACAAAAATGTATGAAACCGACATTGACATTCGATAAGTCGTGTGCTTGTCGCGTGTGAGATATCGAAGTTCAATGTCAGTTTCGTACATTTCTGACGTTCGCTATAGATTCGCTTCGTAGCGAATGCACTTTGGATAACCCCCCAGGTCCCGAGTTCGAATCCCGCCATGTACCAATGTGTTTATCGATTTTCATATGTACATATTTACCCGGCGCTCTTACGGTGAAGGAAAACATCGTGATGTCTGCACATATCGGGGAAGAAATTCAAAGATATGTGCGAAGTCACGCAAAACACGCGCTAGTCGTGGAGTTGCGGAAAATGGAGCCAGCCCATCATGGGTCGTACCTTTACTTTATAAAAGAATAAACGGAAATCTTAAAATCAAGGAAGCCAAATACTGGGTTTAGAGACTTAACATTTTGTATAGAGATTACTGTTACTACGCAGTGGTGCACTAAGAAAGGATTTTACGAAATTCTATTATTTCCTTATAAGAAAATGATGGGAAGGGGAAGTGGATGAGCGGGGGAGGGGTGACATAGGAAGAGGTATTATCCTCTTGCTGTGCATCTCCTCCGTAGATTAAGGGTAGGCAACGGATCTACAATTGCTGATGTATGTGCAGGGGTCACTTCGGATTCTTCAGCAAATCCTGGTGACCACTTGCTCTTTTGCCATTTTGTATTATAAAAAATAGCAGTGGCTCTTTACTCTTTACCTACTCATATGGTCTATACTTTGGAAAAAAAATTAGGGCTTTCAACCATATGCCAATTCATATAAAATCTATGAATGTGTCTTTAAATCAATCTAAAAAACTGGTTGTTAGATCGAGCTTTCTATTCAATTCTGGAATTCTATGACTTCAAATAATAAGTGCCCACGGCCAAGGATCTATGTTTTTGCATTCACAATCATTATTTAAACGAGATGTACTTATTATATATAAAAACAAGCTGTTGCTCGCGACTTCGTCCGCGTGGAATTAAAAATTATATAGCCTATGTTACTCGGGGATAATGTAGCTTTCTATGAGTGAAACAATTTTTGAAATCAGCCCAATAGTTCTTGAATTATTTCAATACATACAAAAATACAAAGTTTTTCTCTGTATAATATTAGTATAGATAAACTTTGTACTATTGCCCGAAGAGAAAACTGTAAGAAAGGCTGCAATAAATAAATAAATTAAAAAATATTACCGTTCCGTCGCTGGCTCCATCAGGCTCAAAGTTGGCCAGGAACCTGGTCATCACCACATCAGCTGTCTCTTCACCGCTCATGTATCTGAAATTACATTATATAAATAAATCTACTTAATTCTTATTTCCAATTATCCTAACTTTCTAACATTTTTGAAGATTACTTTCATAACATTTTTATAGGTCCTATATAGCCTATGTTATTTATTTTACACTAGCTGTTCCTCGCGACTTCGTATACGTGGAATTAAAAATTGACTACGTTACTCGGGGATAATGTAGCTTTCTAACTGTAGTGTAGGGAGTTATAATGAAACACACTTTCACTAGGACGACTCGTTTATTACTGCGTTGCACTGCACACGCACAGCGCGCGCACGCACACATACACACCACTAACAATTAAATAATTTTCCAAATCGGCCAGTAGTTCCTGAATTAATTCAGTATATATAAATATACAAAGTTTCTCTTTATAATATTAGTACAGATTAGGCCATAACAATTGGACGGCTGCGCCGGGCAGAACGAGTCGCTTGGATTATGGCAGAGTTCCCAAACGCCTGTTGGAGAGTAAGCCGGAAATGCATAGAGCATGGGGCAGGCCAAAGCTAAAATGACTAGATGACGTTGAACATTTAGGAATATCGTCATCAAGGGCTGGAAGCAAGAGGCCCAAAGTAGAGCAAATTGAAGAAATTTACTGAACCATGGCACGCCCACTCGCGGCTATATCTCTTCAGATGATGACAGATAAGTAAGAAATAGATACCTTGGATGAGCTTCCACAGAATAAACACCTCTAATGTCGTTCACAGACAAGACACCGTCGCCTGTTTTGTCCAACTTTTTGAACGCTTGCTCCACAATGGCGCGCCGCGAGTCCGACATCGGAGGCTGGAATTCATTAATTAATGAACTAAACAGAAATCATTAAAACATTAAATATATAATAGTATTTATGTATGTATTTCGACCCATGAAGGGCTCCATTTTCCACAACACTACGACTAGAGCGTATTTTGCGTGAATACACATGTCTTTGAATTTCTTCGCCGATATGTGCAGACATCACGATGTTTTCCTTCACCGTAAAAGCTTCGGGTAAATATGTAAATTTTTTATTGTACATATCTACTAAATTCTAATAAATTCAAACTCATACACCATAACATTTTTTGATATAAGGTGGAAAATGAACAAATAAGTTCCTGGGTTCGCCGAAATAGCGAAATATGCCCATACACATCGGTAATTGCAGATGCGTACCCTTAATCGACAATCAAGCTAAATCACAGACTGCACGAAGGAAAAGCAAGATTGCTGAGACCACCCGCACAAAGTAACACTTAACGGGCCATAGGGGTACAAAAAGTCCATACAGAGGGTTGTTTAGTCGGTATTGGACTCATGTTAGGCTAGGTGAACACCAATGAGCCTGAGCCCGACACACCGACTTCTAGCTCCCATGTCTGATGGTGTATTAAGGCATTTTTCCCTCTATAAAAAACCCTTAATCGACAGGCATAGAGACACACAGAAGAAAGTCCTCTCCCCCATCAAATCTATTTTGATAAAGTGGAATAAAATTTCTACTTCAGTCAAACCTATCTTGTGCATAAATTAAATGTGATAAAATAATTAACTTACACGCAGTTGCTTGATAAATTCATCAAGACTGACAGATCCACTGTTGTCGGTGTCAAACTTATTGAACAGTTCCTCAGATTCCTAGAATTTATAAATAATATAGTCTAAACTTTAAATACTTCGGTAAAACGAGTTCGTGCAATAGAGATTACGCTTCTGTGTAAGGCCGTTTCGTATGACATCGGTTTAATAAAGCCTTAGGTTTACAATATTTCGAAATATTTTGCATACAATTGATTCAATAATGTACAAAAACTGTTGCTCCCAATTTTGTCCACATTTACTCGGGGATAATGAAGCTTTCTATTGAAAAGAATTTTGAAATCGGCCCAGTAGTTATTAAGTAATTTCAATACATACAAAAATACAAATCATTCCCCATTATAGTATAGATAATGTATTTTTTATCAGGCATTGTAATTAGAACATTAATTTGAAAAAAGTCAACGAACCTCCTTGGCTATCTCTAGTCCCGTTTCCTTCAAGCCGTTGATGAACTCCTCCTTGTTCAGTTGTTTGCTTCCATCATCATCCATTCTTCGGAAGACCCTGATTCAATTATGACAATTATGTATAAGCTTCAGACGGTCGGACTGTCGCAGAGGGTGCACTTTTTTTAGGACTTAGAAAAATTTTTAAATTTTTTTTTGCTTCAGTATAAGACCCCACTTTTTATGTTGTATTCGAATAGAATGGAGATAAATAAGACGATTTACTGGTTAGACATTTTTTTCTAAGGTGCGTGGTTTTCCTGTAAATCGATCGTAATTGTTTTTGGACTTAAAGTCCTAAAAAAGTGCACCCTTCGTGACAGTCGGACCCTTCAGACTATTACAAATCCTTAATAATCTGGCAATTATTTACCACAAGCAGCAAATAACGTGTATAAAAATGTCCACACATCACTTAGTTTTGAATTTTGTTAGTGAATAATGACTACTTCTCAATTCTGTCTTCTTATAGGTCCACTGTGCTTTAGACGACCTTACGCGAAACTAGGTAGGTAATAGAGTTCTGACCTTCCTAAGCCCAATATTCCAGTCGCTCCTCGAGCCAAGCACAACAGCCTCAACTTTTCCAATGGGTCTGTTGCTTGTGCGGCCGCCCGAGTACTCTTCTGTATGAGTTCTTCTTCCTGCCTGGACGACGCAGACTGCGGACGATGCCATGCTACTGAAATTTTCAAAAAAATCAAAATAAATTAAACTTGTAACCCGCTAAACGCCTAATAAATTTAAAAATCTATTTAAAATCCATACAAAGATGATGGAGCGTTACGATACGTACAACTCTATGGCTGTCACTGTCACTGTCAAGCAATTTTTTCTCTTGAGTTTGGTTTATAAAACCTAAAATTCATATGTTCATCGACAGTGTATAAATATTTTTTAGCCGCAATAAATACTTTTAGTATTTTGTAGTAAACTTTTATTCTATCGGAGAATATATAAGAACTAAGAAAATTATAGTCATCGATTTATTAAGTTTCTGAAATATCTAACGAAAATCGACGATTTCTATGGACAGTCTACAGGTATACCTGCATCCCTAAACGTAAATCCCTTTGAATCTTTGCAGCCGCAGCCGGCCGGCATCCATTTTGTAAATTAAAATGCGTCACAATAAAAAAATACACAAAAAACCGAGAAATACGCAATCTAAGTTATAAACCAACTTAACTAAAATACTTTATGTGTTAATAAAATAGAGTGATAGTGATACGTTTTGTCCATATTTATAATGTGTAAATTATTGTTATTACAGTTCATAACATAATTCCTAAATCGCAAATTTCCTTTACCAGAAGCAAATCATTTATATTAGTAGGAAAGTTAAAAAGGTAATATAAGTATTAATTAAACTTAAAATATACATAGCTTTAATAGTAGAAATTTTGTAATAACGTATAACCTAAAAATGCAAGAACTTACTGTTTGATGATGTTTTTGGTTTACCAATATACATTTCAGTCATTTTTAATATTTCACGTAAAATTTCACTTTATAGTCTTGGTATCGAATTCTGACGTTTTAAAAAATACAATACGTCTTCATCGCGCGGAATATATTCTACGACTAACTGAAATTGATGTAGCAAGGTTTTGTTTTGAATTCGATTTTATTTTTCAAATATTCAAGAATGGTGTTTATAAGTTATTTCTTTTTAAATAAAGCCTCCTTAAGAGTTTTGCACTTAAAATAATAGCATAATCTTTTTAACCTTGCTTTATAGCGTAGGCATGGGATTGGAAAAAAAAAACAGCAGCTCCACTAGTACAAAAGGTACCTACCTACATTAAACGCACCTATTTTGTTTGCAATTACAAACCAATATTACATTTTCCAAATACTTATTTTATTCTGCAAGAGCGGGTTGTGATCGAAGATAGTTGTGATCTGGCAGTGGGTAGGCTAAAATTTTATAGGTACTCTGGATATAGAAGCAATAGTTAGCATTTCTTATCTAGCTCCCTATGCATTCTAAATTTTAACATCGGCTAAATATTTAATTCTTGTACTCGATGGAAGCGCTCTTCGTGCTTACTTACAAGGCTTGGGTCAAGCTTGCGTGTCAAAAATTACCATGCAAACATTTTGTTAACAACATACCGTCTGGCTGAAAATATTTCTTATAATATAACGGGTAAAAGGATTTCACTATTGTCTTATACTACTACTACGGGTTTTAATTAAAAAAACAAAACTCTTCCAAGTGTACTTACGAGTGGCTGGATCCATAATTTCTTTTGCGTCGAACTTATTTCCCTTAGCCTTGGTGTCGTAGTTGAAGCAAGCTGAAAACACAAACAATTACATGTAACAGTGTTTTTCAAGTTTTGTGTTTTTAGGACACTACCCCTTAGCATGCAAAATTATTTCGCATTCCCTCACAACTCAAACTGAAAAAGGGCTTTGCCAAAAATCCTAATATAATTGGTGTCAGTTTAATATAATAAATCAGCTCCCTCTAATACTTCCAGCGCTATATCTTATAGTGCCTTTAGTAAGTCAATTGAAAAATATTGGTCAGAACGTATCGATTTATAGCCGAAGGTTTTCAGGGTTTGGGTAACTAACAACATTTTTCTATATAATTTATATGGCAGACTGTTTCCTATATGACTATAGAGATTGTAGGCATCTTAGAATCAATTTAAAGTATTTTATATACCTAGATATTTTTCTATGTTTCGATTCTCGGTCCCTTGGCGACGCTGTTAAATAGAACGTCGGTAATATTCTAGTTCTATACATTGAAAAAGATACAATTACAACCGCAATTGTCGTCAGGTGGCTTTGTATGTGAATAATTAAGTAAAATCGATATTATACACTTTTGTAGAATAACATTCAACAAAAGGACGAGTCACGGACGATCGAATTCAGTGAATCAGCCCAACCTACGCTGGATCATAAATGGGTTGACAGTAATCTTGCAATGTTTTGGAGACGTCGCAAATGATGCGAGTCGTAATGATCTTTTGTCTTATTATATTATCTAGTCAACCAGTTCTTATTGTAATCCATCAATCCGACATTAAAAACATATTGTTTTCAAAGATGTCTATCAGAACTCTTCAAGCCTAATCATACAAACTATAGCATGTCGAACTATGTCCTAATACATCTGGTATAGACATCATAGCTGGGTGCGCAGATAAATATTTAGATGAAAAAGTCTACGTAGTAGAATTTAATGCGACCATAAAACAGTAGTACGTAATACTCGTATTTCTATATTTCCGGTTATTGTCACCTTTTGTAGTCCTGATTCCTAGTTCCTAACACTTTATCGACTCATCCTACAGAAAGTATGGTATTGTTAACATTCGTTTTGTTATTTGTTATGATACAATTCAATTAAACACTATGTAAATGAAAACGGACGAACAAAGCGTAATATTTACGTCTGCGTTTAGTCAGTCTGCATTATTATCCAGTGTTGTAGGACAGGCCATTCTATCATCATCTTTCCGTCTTTTGTCCTCCAGATTAATCTATCTTCCGTTATCGCAGTCGTCACACTTTTCTTATCACCTTTCTCTCAATCCATCCATTTGTTCCTACGTCTATCAATTACTTTCAAAGAAAGTAAAAAATCTTTGAACGATTAAAGCGTATCAAGTAAATAATTTTTTTACCGCTTAATTGGTTTAAATACATCGCATACTATGCACAGAGATATATGATATTAGCTTACATTATTTTACTTACGTATTGCCTTTTCAAACGTAACGGTAAAGACTTGTGACACGGATAACTTCCAATTCAGTAATAATGCTTGCACTGCAAACTACACGGTTACACGCAAGTGAAAAATCGATGAACAATAAAACACCGTAATTGTCTTTAAATTGTAAGCGATATACTGTTTCAACAAAATTATACTTGTGTGATTCACGCTAGGATCGAACATAGAATGCGTCATTTAGCTCGTAAGAGAATAAAATAACCTTGATCCTTTTACGTGTGCGTTACGTACAATGAGAAAATTACCTTAATATAAGATGCAATCAAACGCTCCGATGAACAAGACATTATATTAGTTTAAAGAATTGTGTTCGTCTTTTCGTATTTTCTAGCAGTTCGACATTTCAATGTCTACATGTAACTTTTCAGATCGCATACGTTATTTTTTGAAAGCTTTGGGGTACTTATTCACTGTCCATACTAGATAACCCATTATGGACAGTGAATAAGTACTTCTATTTGGTATACTCACGGGGCTGTATATCAAGGTAACATGTCGCGTTGATAACAATATAGCGTTAATAAATAGACATGGTGGTTGTAATCCAAGGATAGCGATATCGATTAACATTTTAATGACTCGACCTACTATCAACAGTATACAGGCGTCCGAAGCTTTAACATTGTTATAATAGCTCCACAAAGTTTCGCAATTTCTCTTACATAAACACAAGTAAGGGCCTAAATTGTTTTTTTTTTTATAAATAAATAAAAAAATTGCTATTAATATGTGAATAATAATATTTACAACGAGCTATTATTATAATTATATCTAGCCATTATATTAACGAAACGTATGAGTGTTCCTATTATGCAAAGATGTTTGTAGAGATAACAAGTACCTACATCATTGTAAAAACAATATCTATCAACCTTTTCATAAGTCATAAAAAAACCTAATATGCTATTTTATCAAACAGTTTAAAGTCTCTATGATAAAAGGTTCCATCAAAGTCAGGGCAAAATTAAGGTAAGTTTCAAGTGGCACTCCTTCTGCGCTCGAATTAACTATCTGAAGATATATTACGACTTTGGTTTCATGATAGTCTGCCTCATCACCCCTCGTTATTCTACTACCGTAAAGCCGGCGCCCCGCGCCACTACCGTGTTCCTGCTTACCTATGTTTTTATTTATCAAACTAAAGTGATTCCATTATTGTTTTCGCAAACCGCAAAACTTACCGGCCATAGAGGCACTGCTCATCCTTCCTCGTGAGAAATCAATTTTGAATAATTTCTTTAGAACTATCACAAGAAACAAAATAATCAACAAATTTGCTGTAATACTAGTAAAACATGAACAAGTTTTATTAACCTATTGTAAACGTCAATATTTGAATTAATGTCATAAATGCTGAAGTAGTTAAGTTTTTAAATACTTTTGATTATTAAAAAGAGATCAGTAGCAAGTAGCAGTTGCAAGAACAAAATAGAAAGTTAATTTTTGTAAAATTTAGTCACGTTGTAATCAACGATTTGTGTAACTTTCATAACAGCGTCAACCCTAGCTCTTAACCAAGGCTGATGGAGATCGATCGAAATGTAAAAATAAAATTTTCGCTCTAATCAATCATAGACTATTATTTTTTATCTTTAAAATTATTTTCAACAGGGCAACATTGGTTACTAATGTCAAAGGTGTTTTGACTTGATTTATGTCAAATGTCACCGTCACCGGTATGCTGTCAAAGTCAAACAAGTCTTGTTTTGTTTAAGGTTAAGTGATTGTAAACAGAAAAAAGTTTTACGATCTTATAAAAATATATTTAATGATGGCACCAGGTAAAAGAGGAGGTATTCGTGGCAAGCGATCAAATCACCATGTTGAGCGAAACTATGCTGAAAGACTAAAAGATCTTAGCGTTCAATCATCCGAAGACAGCGGTTCAGAAAGTTCAAACGAATCAAATTCTTCCAATAATTCTGATGACGAAGAAGGTGTTCAAGCTACATTTTCTATCAGCATGTGGGATTTAAATCACTGTGATCCTAAGAAGTGCTCCGGAAGAAAATTGTTAAGGCATAACCTAATAAAAAATTTAAAACTTGGGCAAAGATTTCAAGGTCTTGTATTATCACCAGTTGGCAGTCAATGTGTTAGCCCGAACGACAAAGATATCATTGTAAAATATGGTGTTGCAGTAATTGATTGTTCTTGGGCAAAAATTGATGAAACACCATTTGGTCGTATGAAGTCACCACATCCAAGACTTCTACCTTTTTTGGTAGCAGCAAACCCAATAAATTACGGGAAGCCATACCAACTAAGTTGTGTGGAGGCTTTGGCGGCAGCATTGGTTATTACTGGACATAAACGAGAAGCTAAATTTTATTTATCTAAATTTTCATGGGGTCATTCATTTCTAGAATTAAATTCTGATGTATTAAATCTTTATAGTTCATGCACTGATAGCAAGAGTGTTTTAGAAGCTCAGAACAAATTTTTAGAGAGTGCAGGTAAAGAAAAAGAAGATTCTAGACCGATGTGGCCGCCCAGTGACTCTGAGAGTGAACCTGAAGATGATGGTACCAAGTGATATATCTAAAACAACAAGATTGATGATGTATAATATATATATTGACTATGAAGGATTTTTTTTACTTGATTGTAAATAAATGTGAAGCGACAAAAAATGTGATTCATTTCTTTAAATTAACAGAATATTTCATTTGTTATAATGTGCATTAGCACAGATAATATAATAGATAATATAAGGCATTAGTTAAGTGGTCAGGATGAACTGAATGGTTATAAGGGGAGGAGAACTAGAATTGGTTCATCCGTACCTCACACCTGTCTAAAGGTCATGGTATTTCACTAGTTAGCCTGGACGAACTTAAAATCTTAATTTTTCTTTATCTGTCTGAAAACAGTGTTTTTAAGAAATTGTCACTTTACCGTTTTTAAAATATTTTAGGATATTCATTTCGTTGTATAAATTGTTTGATAGATGGCGCTTTTCATAATCTACCTACTAGATCTATTTTATTTGTTCGTGGTGAATTGAAAACTGTTGTACATAGTCACACAAAGTAATCTGGCGTATTGACAAATATTACTTATTGTGGTAAGCTAGGTCTGAATATATACCTATAAGTTAGGTGTGTCAACTAGTTTGTAATAATGGTCCTTCTAGGCCTTTACTCCAATTTCCCTGAATCTATATTGCATATATTAAGTTTTCCAGATATCAATTCTGAAGCCATTATCGGAAGCCGCATTCGAAAGAGGTACTGGTTTTTAAAACGTTTTCGGTTCTAGAGTCGGACTCAGGGTTCTGTTGAATTATTTATTTATTATCTATTACTGTCATTAAAAAATCAAATAATTTTAGTGACAGGTCTATTATTGTTGAAAATTACTCGTACAAATAAAGAATGATTAAATTCTCTGTAACTATTTTTTTACACAGATAAAGGTATATTTTAGAGAGTCATGTATTATATGAAAAGTAATAAAGTTGAAAAACAGTAAGTACTATTTTCATGTTTCATATTTCAGATGTAGAGAAATGTCGAAAATTATTACACAGACGTGCGTATTGATCTTCGCGACTATTGATTATAAAAAAGCGTGCGTGAGAAAAGTACGGCAGTAAATTACTTTTGTTAAAGTCACTCTATCTCTGATCAATAGACAACATAATTGAATATACAACTTGTCTCAACTTCTTGGGTTTTCGAAAATATGCATGCTGGTTTAGAGTACGAAACATCTTTCTATATACGTCCCTACACCAAATCAAGTCGATCCCAAAGTTGTTAACATACAAACCTTACCACGATATCATGGAAGGCGGCCATTACACTACTATAAATGTTAATAACTTGTGTAATCTTTAGGAAACATATGTGGTATAATAAATTAATCAAGGGCACTTATTATCTTTTTTTTTTTCAGATTTTTCAATTTTCAAACGTAAACTTGTGCAGTTGATCCAACGCGCGGTAAAAGGATTTTCATTTTTGGTAATGTTAAAAGAATCAAAGAAAAGGCTAAAGTAACATGAAACCGCCTTCTGATACTTATATTTGCCCCAGAAAAAGTATCTCCTTTTGCCCACGTAAGCTGGACAGTAACACCCAAATCAAAACCATTTATCCTCAACAGTTTAAGATTTACAATGTGTGCAGTCCATGTGTTTTACAACCCAAAGAAACAAAGTTACTTCAAAGATTATTAAAATCGAGAGTCGTCTATGAAGAGACTAGGAATCAAGTTTGCGAAAGTCTAACTAGTATTGATGGTAAATGTGTCAAGAATCTATCACCATGCGAAGCTCAGAAAATTAAAGCGATCGTCCAGTTTATCAACACTGTAGACAAAGGCAGCGCCTTGCTACCAACAAAAGATCGCAAGCTGCCTTGTTGCAATGAAAAAACATCATGTACAGGGCCGTGTTCACGAGACAGGTCCGTTCAGGCTCAGGAGCCTTCCTCAGAGACCATACCCGATAAGCCTCGGAAGCAGACGAATGTGTTCATAAAGCGAGTGGTCAAGAAATGTTGTAATAGAACTACGTGTGTGCAAGTTGAAGCAATAGAAAGTGTTGACGAGGATAGTAGTAGCTCTGGTAAAAGCTCCTGTGAAATGAAATGTTTTCCCCTTGAAAAAAACATATTAAATAGCTTGCCTAAAGAATGCCGTAAGGTTGTAAAAAGCTGTACGAAGATAGATTGTTCGAAGGGCAATGATTTAAAAATGCCGTGCGTTGCAAGATGTTGTATCAAGAAAAAACTTTGTGATGACAAACCACTCGTCCAAGTTAAGAGTAGTAAGAATATTGGATGTCAGAAGGAGACTACCTGCAGAAAGGCGTCTCAAGCTAAAATTTCTCTTTTTAAAAAAGGAACGCGCACCGATCCTCCAAAAGGGGGTTGTTGTGCTAAAGTCAAAGCCAAATTAAAACCAAAGCCTTGCATTAGTACCCGGTCTTTGAATTCAATCATAAAGAGTAGGGAAAAGATATGTGGAAAACCATGTCCAAAAAAAATAGTTTTAAAGAAATGCGACGTTTGTAAATGTAACAAAAAAACTCAAACCAAAAAAGTGGCAAAGAAAGATGTGAAACAAAATGCAAAGGGAAAAGGCGCTAAGAAAAATGCGAGTTGTATAAAATTAAACAGTGATGATAAGAAAAATACAACAGCAATTGTGTGTGTTAAGATGTTTAAAGACGAGAGACAACCAAATTGTATTCGCACAAAAAGCGAAACTTTTAGATTCGGTACAACTGTTAATGCATCACGACCACCATGTCCTGTAGCCGTTTACAAATGCAGAAAAAATAACGCAAAACCAAAATGTCGCTCGCAATCTTGCAATACTCTTGACATTAATCAGTACATGTGTATACCAGCAAAAGTAAAGAAACCTAAAAAAGGAAAATGTCCTGGAGAAAAAAGTGGAACTTGTCCAGCGAAGAAGAAACTGGAGTGTCCAGCAAAAGAAAAATCTGAGAAGAAGCCGTGTTCCGCTAAAAAACAAGAGCCTTGTCCAGCAAAACCACCGAAATGCCAAGTCGTTCGAATCGGTTCTAACTTTAGTTTCCACATAGAATTTTATAAAAATAGAACAAAAGAACGACGGCCAGCAAAAGGCGATAAGAAAGGTTGCAAGAACAAAGCGTCCTCCACCAAATGTGAGCCGCCCCCATGTAAATCAAATAAGGTGAAAACTGTAGCCACTGCAACTAAACCGATGTGTTGTTCAGTATGTTACTGTATAAAAAAATTTCCCCAGAAGAGTAAGCCCAAACCGCCCAAACCTCCCGCCCCGAGTGTCAAGCCGGCGAATTGTTCAGTATGTTATTGTATAAAACCAAATCCTCCGAAGCGTAAATCCAAAAGTACCAGCTCGAACCCTAAACCGACGAGCTGCTCTGTAAGTTATAGTGTTAAGGCAATTCCTCGAAGGTGGAGATGCAAACCTGCCTGCCCCAATTACGAAAAAAGTTCAACTGTATGTCTTAATTATTCTGATAATTGTCTGAAAGCGTATTCTCAAGAAGATATTGTAAATAATTGTTGTTATGAAAAAAACATTAAATATCAATGCAGAGTTTTACAAGCATATACACTTAAAAATATATTCAAAAGAAATAAACACAACCAAATAGCTAAAGATTTCGTTAGGAAATACATTGACAAAGATATGGAGCCAGTGTTGTTACAGAAAACTAGTCAGGTTGAAACTTGCTGTTCGATTTGTTCACCAAAGCCAAAATCATTTTTTCGGAAGGTGTGCTCGCCGTTTTTTCAAATAGTGGAGCCTCTTAACTTACCATTAGTTAACAGGCTTTATCAGTTTTGTCTGCAGCTATACTTCTGCTTTACAATTCAGGTAAATAGCCTTGCGAGCAAATTCTGCCAAATTGAACAACGTTTAGATTCTGATTTACAAGTTACAATAAAACAAACGTCGAACGTTATTTTTGAAACAGCTCAAGATATTTTAGGCGTATTCATTTCGACTTTTATTAATTATTAAATCATATATTTGTCTACTATTATTTACCAAATTTCAAGTTTATTTGTTCCTTATTACATATCGTAAAAGTATCTTGCTATACATTATACACCACGTTTTTGTGTAAAATCAGACTTAGAATGTCTACTAAAATTATTTCTTAATAATTTTGCTAATAAAAAATATGAACATTTGCAAGCAGAATTAATAATACTTACACAATGAGATTAGTGAAAGAGTTTGGAATTATTGAAAACTTGAAATTATTTCTACTTTTTACTCTACAATTTATTTTTATTCTTGCTAGATCTTTTACGATACGTATGTTTTGTCTTACACTGTATTGCAATCCACAATCGCACTTAAATGTAATCGAGCTTATATGGAAAAAAGTTAAACTCAATTTACATTAACCTAAGTTGAGTTTAATTTTAATTAGCATCTAGATTGATTTTGGCAATTGGAAAGGATTTGGTAAAATTTTCGAGTAATTTAAGACATGTTTAGTTTTTTTTATTAATCTAATTTAGTATTTTTCAATGTTGCATTCTTTATTGGGGCAGGTTTTGTGTTTATAATATTGTTTTCTTTTTTATTACTCTGTTCTCTATAAACTAATCTAATGAAAATAAAGTTCTCGTTTAAACGTGGATTGCATACGGTGGACGTCTTGTTTATTTATTTATAATTTTAAAACAGGTTTAATAGTTAACTAACAATCTGAGGTTAAAGGTGACATTATTTGACACAAAGGCAAAGCAGGACCTGAAGAAAATTGGATACTTTCAATGAGCAGTTCTCCTTGGTCATTAAAATCCTTGATTTCTTTCATCTTTGGGAGAAATGTAATAAATCTTTAATTAATTTGACAACCTATCTAAATATTGTAATTGTAGTACATACCGAATAACATCGATTATTGTGCCGATATTTCAATTAATATAAAGTAAAAGGAACGATACAAGCTGTAATAACAAATTTTCAATGGAGCTGTATGGAGTTTGGAGGGGAAAGAACTTGAAAAAAGTATATTTTTTAGACTAGGTATGTTTCGTTAGCCCAGTTATTCTACAAGGCAAGTTATGTCTACGTCACCGTGCTACCAGGCGACTGCTGTCATCTGTGTCTGGAAGACTGGAAGCGGAAAGCAGAGGGCCGTATACTATAGCATTGGGGATGGTTTGTATCTAGCTGTAGTGCTGCCGACTATCGGATATCTGATTTCTTTTTACATTTTAAAGATTTATACAATTTAGAGATAACTGAAAGTACTAATACTTGTATAACTACTATTGGTAATGCATCTGTGAAAACCGTTTATGTTAACTACTACGTAAATGAGATGATAATAATAAACTACCACGATATTCAGACGTAGATAAAAAGTTATCTAAATGTAAACACATTGATCTCTCTTATTTCACAGAGAGAGTACACGTGTTTCGATGTGGAAACTCGTAGTAAGGAACGACTTACGGTCACTGGGGGCGGCTGCGATGGCCGCCATTAGCGCGAATGTCACCACAACACTTAGAGAGGCCATTGTTACTGGCGTCAATTAACACAAATAGCTTTATATATAGGTGACCGTAACGGCCCACGGGCCATCATTACCTACATCCGAATCGGCCTTGGCAATTGGATAATCGCTCAAAGCACAATAGGTTTTGCTATATTACGTTGCCGGTACTGTGTACCGCGTCCTGTTAAATCATTTGTTTTCAGTGAATTAGTTAAATATATTATGTTGTTTGCTTCGTGTTCAGTTCTATTACACGAACGTATAACAATTGTTAATTCCATTATAACTAAACATACCTTGTACAAAATGTATATTTAAATATTCTATTGCATCTATACTAATATTATAAAGAGAGAAACTTGAAATAACTCAAAAACTGCTGTACCGATTTCAAAAACTCTTTCACTTTTAGAAAGCTGCCTTATCCCCGAGTACGATAGGCTATATTTTTACTTCCGCGCGGACGAAGTCGCGAACAACAGCTGGTATAAATAAAATCTTTAAGAATCCTTAATATAAGTAAAGTATACTTTTTATAACGCGATGAACTCAAGTAAACTCTTATTTGTAGTACCTTACAAATTTCCTGGAAAAAAGATTTATATCGCTTTCGTATAATTCGGGTATGTAAACCTTCGATTACCTTATTATGAGTAGTAGAGTGAAACTACAAATTATGTCAATCATAAGAAAAATGCGAGTTTGAAATTCCTGTCAGATCACAATCGAGAAGAGTTCTATTCATCAAGCCCATACGTGACCAGATTCCAAAAGATAGCCACGAATCTCATGTACCGAGACATTTACTTTGCCTTTATTAAAGGTAGTACTTACCACTGTCGTCGCATATAGAACATAGAACTGAGTCCGATTTTTTTTATATACGTACAGCTAATAGGCAGGCACGTAAGTTTTACGTATTAAAGGTTTTCTTATGATTAAGATCCGGTAACCTGACTAAACTTTATTTAGACTTAAATTTAGCTTTAATATATACACTTATAATGCTCTCCTAAACGTGCGTAAGTGTCCAAGTTATAAAATAATAATTGCTTTTGTATTTACTTTTATTAATTGTGAAAAATATCATGGTTACATATAATAACAATGTCCTTTATCGGTATAAACCTGAAGGCGTATCGAGCACGTTTTCATAGCAAGCGTACTTCAGTATTGAAGGACTCTCTAAGGAAAAATCTGTTTGATAAAAAATCTTCTACATTTTGTGTATCTATATTCCCTGTCTACGATAGGTCATTATTTATACAATAACATATGTGTCAGTTATTTTTAATTTAGTTACAACAGTTAATGCATTGCTGTAAAACGTTTGCTTAAGTAATGACTTTTGCTCAAGCATTAACTTTTGCTCGACTGTAAATACGAGTGTTACAGACCCTTTATCGGAACGTGGTCCAGATTGCTAATGGGGCAATCAATTAAGCTTGTCACGAATCGCTACTTGGACATCCATAGCGTCCTTTTCACGGCAATTTGAACATCTACGTACGAACTAATCACTGTAAGGGTTATTAATTAAGCATGATATAGATGTTCTGTATATTTAGTTACGCTGTAATTCTAAATGACTGCCTATAAAGACAAAGGGACTACCCAAATTACATTCGCGTCAAAAATGTATGGAATTGACAATGACGTTCCATATCATACACGTGACATGACTTATCGAATGTCAATCTCAGTTCCATGCATTTTTGTCGATTCCA
>QDHC01001390.1:580302-595653 GCA_013186455.1 Papilio dardanus tibullus
GACATTAGAGTTTTATTAGCACTACTTAAATATTTACATTTAATCGTATTTCTGCTCCAACTGGTTACTAAACTATTTATTAAAGATTTATAGTTTCAAATATAAAATTTAAATCATCTCGTTAAATATTTTATGATATGACGAAACGTTCGACTACGCAGTTACAACTGTATGTAGGCAAAACTAAGAACTTTACAGTTCGACTGTGCATGTCAAATTGACGTGTGTACGTCAGTTTAACTGTACAGTTAAAACTGTACAGTTAAAAAACTGAACGTCTGTAGCTTTAGAAGAAAATTTATCTTTGTCTTTAAGTATCTGGTGTTTGGAAATGTACTTTAGTAAAAAAAAACGGTCAAGTTCTTTTTAGGTACAAAATATTTGTGTGCGAACTACCAAAGTGTAATTGGTTACTAACAATTGAATTAAATAAAAGAAAATGTGTAAAGCCGGCTACAGACGTTTAGTTGTTAAAAGTACAATTTTAACTGCGCCGTTAAAACTAAGGTGCACACGTCAATTTTAACTGCACAGTCGAACTGTACAGTTCTCAGTTTTGGCTATACAAGTCAGTTTCAACAGCGCAGTAGAACTGTACAGTTAAAACTAAGCGTCTCTAGCCAGCTTAAGAATCTCCCGGGGAAACAGAACAACTAAGAAGACTTCGCAGTAAAGTAGTCTACTTTTTTATTAATTTTATGGTAATTTTAATAAGTTATATGAAATGATGTTTTGATGATGATTTGTGTAATGAAATATACACCATATTTAGCTACTGACTTGTTAAATTATAAATAATTACGATGGTAATATTTTCATTATTCTCAATTTCATTTCACCGGCATCACGGACGTTCGCGAATATTAAACGTCTATTCATCTCCATTGGTGCTCATTATAGTCTTATTAAGCTTCAGAATACGCGTGGATTTTTCATCTCTCCTTTGCTTATTTAATAAAAATCTTTCCATAGCGGAGTGAAGCTTTTTAACGCCATCAATATACGTCATAAATAAAAAAGCATCATGCTTTTATCAGAGTTGAAAGCAAAATTCCCTTTATTGTTCTTTTGTTTTACTTTTATACGTCAATTATGAGCAAATGAGGGTGCTCGTTAATGCGATACGCAAATGCATTTTCAGTAATAATGCTGCTTCTCCCTGTAATCTTTAGAGTTGCAATACATTAAGTTATCTTCACAATTCCTGGTATAAAATTATGTTTTTTTTTGTTTTTCTCCTCCCGTCTTGCAAGGAGAAAAGACTAGTCAAATACCCCCTTATTCCGAAAAAAAAATAAAGTACTGCGATAAATAAGGACCAATAAGTCGTCGATTACACGATACTGGAGAACACTCGGAACTACAATAAATAAGATAGATCAGGAGACCTTTGGACATTTGACCAAATTATGTATCATAAGAAGTACAAGGAACAAGGATGATCTCTATTTTGGGATACATTTTATGAATTTATTTTAAACACTATTATATACGTTGATTTTATTCCAAATATGTGCATATTTCAAACAGATACAAAATGTATTTCATCGTATATTTAATAAATTCGTTTATCAATGTTATATTGGAACTATGAGTGCTCATATTGCCTCTACCGATATTTCATTTCAACAGAACAGAATGCTGTAAAACGTTGATTAAAATACGTCGCTATGAAAGCACGAGAGCAGTAAAATTACATTGCTGTTGAATATTGTAGAAATAAAATCAATACTGACATGATATTCTTTGACTTTTCATTACTTACCTTTTATTTTATTTTTCGTATATTGTACTGTTAAACTCCTACATAGTAGAGTCTCAGTTAATATTTATCAATTTAAATGGAACGATAGGTAGCTTCTGTTTTATATTTAGTTTATCATAATTCAAAAATAAGAGTGATTGATTTACAATTTGATATACAATTTTAAAAGACTTTTACCGAAGACAACTTTTATCGTAAGTTAATCGTAACTTATAGCTTTTAGGAATAGAACATAGATTTAAATCCGTAGAAATATCGACACGCCAAGGTTATGTTTGTTTAGTAAAGAGTCTCAAAGTTAGAAACGTTGTCTGCATATTTATTTCCCTATCACAGAAATATGTGCTACTGAAAATACTTTGAAATCGAATAACACAATTAATAGAATATTAAATATTGCTCTTAAATAATACAAATGTTTGAAGCAATGTTCGTGGAAACAATACCGAGTTTCATTGATTTTTAACCGCATTTGATCACTTTATTGGTTTCCCTCGCTTTAGTTAGCTACGGTTACAACGACCTATTTGCTTAATATACTTTTTTTACTAAATATTCAAATAACAATGGTATGCTGGTCCTTCGAGCCGGATATTATAAATCATAGCGTATGTTTAATTCTATAAAAATATTTTTATTCTAGAATATTATATTGTACTATGCAGGAATAGTAATATATTAAAGTTTATCAAGACATAGTCGTTACCACGGCTCGTTTTGGACATTTCCTGCGCGTGCGCACGTACGTGCTTTGAATATAGTCTGTGCAGCCTTGGCATGAGAATGTAAGTTCGTTAAGGAATTCTATCCTTATTAGGAATTTTTCGATAGATATTACTGTGTTTTGAGTCTAGTTCTACATTTTGGGTTATTTATAAAGGGGGAAAAAAAGTGTTTTTGTACGTCTTGAGATATCTCAAAAATTATTGGGCTGATATAGAAAATTCTTTCACAGTTAGAAAGCTACATTATCCACAATTGACATAGGCTATATTTTTTAATTCCGCGCGGTGGCAGTCGCGAGCGACAGCTAGTATTTTTAAAAAGTGGTTCAAAAATTAACGGACTAATCTCCAATCCAAGCTTTATTTTACTTCCTCTTGATATTGTTTGATATTCACCCTCCCAAAAGTTATTAATTTTTCGAAAGGTTTTCCCTTTGATTTGAAGTACTTGTAAATATTTGCCTATACCTTGTCTTTGACTTGTACATAGCCCCTAGAGATTTAAAAGCAATCAACTCGAACGATTAAATACTTGAGAATAATGAACTCATAAACTTCAAGTACCTACCTAAAGTCTACAATAAAGGTAAAGTTTTTTTTTAATTATTTATAACATAGGAAGAAGACTTCCGAATTTTTCTTGTTTTACTTCTAGACAGGCTAACGTTTAACAATTTTATTACATGTAAAAAGTACAAAATAATTTTGCAAAATATGTAAATTGTAGAAATTCACAATTCCCTTTAACAAAGTCTCTTCTCAACCCTTTTAAATAAAAGGGCTTTTAATAGGGCTAATAGGATTCCAAATTGAGGAACAATTAAAGAGAAATTTCGAGGTGTTAACTTGAATAAATCTTGTTCAAGAAATTATTCTATTTGTATTTACTTTATCTTACAATAGCGGAACAAAGCCCCGAGATTGAGCATTCTAAAAAGCTTTGCTTATTATATTAAACAAGTTTTAATTAACGTTACATTTAATCTACGTAAACATACAATAATTCTTATTATAATAATCTTTGCAAACTTTTACTTCATACTAGGTGTTACTCGCGACTTCGTCCACGTGGAATTACAAAATATAACCTATGTTATTGTGGAATAACGTAGCTTTCTAACGGTAAAAGAATTATTTGTTTTAAACGGCTAAAATCTCATGAATAATTTTCGGTGACGGTACCGACTAGTTTCGGACTCTTCGGGAGTCCATCAGGGCGGTAAATAAATAAAATATAATAATGTCTCACGAAAGTTTTAACATTTAACTGGTAAAAGATTTTTTCAAATCAGTCCAGAAGACTTAAAGAGTTATTTTAATACACACAAAATATAAACAAATCTAAAACACAAATCTTTTAGTTATAGACAATAAGTCCTAAAGCTTCGACCTCTACTATTAACAGTAAAGATTTTTCTTGAACATCTAAGCTGTCTTACAATACGCTTAAATTCCAAAGCCACTTGATTGATGACACGAGCCCTTTTCTTTGCGTCTTCGTCATGTATGTAATGAGACGGAAACTTTAACGCAACCCGAGCCCTTGTAAGTTCAACATTTAAACGAGAAAATGGTTCCTCGTGAACAAAATGCGGTCTATTTTATTCAGACCAGTTTATCTTATGATTAATCATTTCTGGGACTCTACCCAAAGTATCTTTTGGCGATATCGCTGATGGGTTCGACAAAAATGTATGACACTGAAAATTACATTCGATAAGTCATGTGCTTGTCACGTGTGAGATATCTAACGTCATTGTCAGTTCTATTCATTTTTGATGTTCGCTATCGAATCGCTTTGTAGCGCTTGTAAATTGCGTAACCCGGCTGTTTTGATAATCTTAAAAGAGTGTGGAATAACCTACAAAAATAAACATAGAGCTATCTTATTTGTATTCAAGTCGAGTCGATTTCGCGCTCGGAAAATGGTCACTGCAAAGTATCGCCATAAAAGAAAGTTGTCGCTATTTTGTTGACATTTGAACTTTATAGCAAAGATTATAGGTTTGCGATATTTTTCTAAGCTTTTAGCTATTTTTTGAGAAAGTAAAGGACAAATTATCAATACCCTGGAAAGGAAAAAGATTAGACAGAAGACCACTAAACGGATGGTTTGATGACACTTAATGACTTGGTGGTCCTTGCATCATGCAGTGTTAGGACCATCGAGAGCGACAAATAACATTAAGGAATAGAGTGAAAGGCATTATCTTCAATCACAGCTATCAATACATATTTGCGATTTAAATAATAAAAGAAAGGAAAATAGAAAGAAAATACATTTATTGCCACAGAATAAAAAACAAAAAACTACATAGGTATCTCGACATCGGTTGATAGAAAAGTAAAGCGTGGTAAAAGGAGCTAGCGTATGCAGAGACAGATTAAACCTTCCCTGCGCTGCTTTTCAGCTGGCTCCTTTGCAATCATCATCATCATCGTCAGTCTATCATCCTTCATTGCTGAACGTAGGCCTCTAGCGATTGCCACAATGCCCAGACCTGTGTCGCCGCAGTGCGCTCCAAGCTTGACCCAAGACCTTTGTATTAATATGGATAAATGACTCGACATATACTAAAACCCAGCTCAATGTTGAAATTGGCACAAAGCTGCAGTCTGCAGAGCGCATTCCAATTTCATAATCCGTTAACACCTGTTGTGCCGACGATTATCGGATTTTTCACGTTTCACGGTACACCGCGACAAAATCTGAACACTGCAAGGATTTAACTTGTTTGCAAAAACATTTAGCTTTATTCAACTAATAAATGTTTCAGTAGTAATTAAGAATTGTTTTACGAGCGTGTGACTAAATATTTTGTACTTAAAAATGCGTAGTGCAATTAAATTCTAAAGGAAAATGATTACGAGTAAGAACTAATTTGACAGGGAAAAATTTAGAACGTATTATACATTTTATTATCTGTCTCAGTAAGTATCCTAATAAAAAAAACATTAATCTAACTTGGACCTAAAAGCTTGTAACTTCAACAAGGTTAAGTTTATCAACTAGTTAGAGCAAAGGACCACATTACGAGCATTTCTATATCAGAGAATTGTAAAACTATCCCAACAAGTCGCCGCGGAGTGTGCCTTAGGGGACTGGAACTTTGTCAAACTAAACCTTACGCACGGATCGTAAATCTACTCAAGTATTTAATGGTCTCAATTGACACAGATTTCACAAGAGGCCGCACACAATAAAGTTTATAACGCAGTTCAATTAAATCTCTCTATCCTTGTTAAAGAAATTTTGTACTAACTTAGTTAATTTAATATTGTATAACTTTCAAAGAACAAAACACAATTTCGAAATGCAGTACAATCAAATAGGTACGTAAAAGTCTATCGTTTTAATTAAATAAACTCCTATCTAGTAGTAAAAGTTAGAGGTTCGAAAACAAACATTTTTTATAGAAAAGGCAAGAAAATCTCATTACCTTACTGTGGTCAATTTCCTAGAAACGACTATCGTTTCGGTTTACGACAGACGAAGGGAAGGTTGGTAGTAAAACTCTGCAAAAGATAAACGAAGTTCGCTATCAAATTTGTATTCAACTCAGCGATGTCCTGAGGTAGAAGGGTCACTTGTGTGGGCCTTATCTTATAGTTAGTTAGTGTTTTGTTTTGTATTTCATACCTCTACAAGTAACACGCTTACGTAAGAAGTGATTGCATTTGAAGTGAATGAAGAAAGGGAGAAACATGTAAACTTATATTAAAACTAGCTGTTGTGCGCGACTTTATCCGCGCGGAAGTATAAAATTAGATTTTGTTACTCGGGGATAGCGTGGCTTTCTAACGGTGAAAGAATTTTCGAAATCGGCCCAATAGTTTTTGAGTAATTTCAGTACAAACAAAAATACAAAGTTTCTCTATTATATTAGTATAGATATCCTGTACATCCTCTTCTCCATTTATAAAACTGGCTACAGACGTTCAATTTTTCAACTGTACAGTTAAAACTGACGTCCACAAGTCAATTTGAATTGTACAGTCGAACTCTACAGTTCTCAGTTTTTCCTACTCAAGTCAGTTTTAACAGAGCAGTCGAACTGTGCAGTTAAAATTGAGCTTCTGTAGCCGGCTTAATGCTTTAAGCTTTGTTACACTATTTAAGTGCCAAGGCTTGCTCGTTTGCGACTAAAAAAATCTGTAATTATTTTGTAACATATTCAAGCTTTGAATACAAAAGAAAAAGATAAAACGTTCACATTTCCTCTTAATGTTAAAAGTGACTTTGACAAATTGTATGTCTTTATCATTAGAGTGAGAGTGGACTGCCAGCTGCGGCCACCCGCGGTACTGCCTTTTATTTAATTATAAATAATTACTATTTAAATCAATCACTGACCTAACTTAGATTAAAATAGATCAGTTTTTTATGCTGCATCTGAATAACATTCAAATTCAAAAGACATAAAAGTCCTTTTTTTCATATTTATTAGAAATAACTCAAAAACTACTAAATAGTTTTTTAAATCGTAACTATGGGACCAAATGGCAGCTATTTTGCATCGAACAAAAAAACAATCACATAAATCGGTTAAGAACTCGCTGCTTAATTTCAGAACATACATAAAAAAAACTCATTGACTTGATAACCTCCTTCTGTTGGAAGTCGGTTAAAAATAACCAATACCAACATAATGACATACAGCGACATGGCGTACATATTTATATAGGTATAGTGTTGTAACAATTATGTAAAACATTTAAATAAAGTTTTGCAATTAATAAACAAGCACAACAAAGTATTTCGCATTACAAGGAAACTGTAAGGAAGTGTAGGAAGCAAAAACTCATTTTAATGCAGATTTCTGAATGGGAAACTGACAAAAACAGCACCCTGTCGCAATCCTGGCTCACTTGAAGACGTCTGCAATTTCAAAAGGCAAAATAAACGACAGCGAGGGTATTACTCCTTTTTAGCTGCCGACTCCGAAAGCGAGGCTTTTGTTTTTTTTTTCTATAGATGTCTTTTCAGGTCACTTAATCGTCTTATATTCTGCCGTACTGGTTATTATTATAAATATCATGTGTACTATCTGCTTGGTGTCGTTAAATTACTACTAAGGACGTCCCTCAGTGAAGGTTTAGTGTCAGATATCTGCCTGCCTGAATCTTAGATATTATTATTACCACATCATTCAGTACAGTCCAGCATTTTTTTCGACTTTCTTATAAATGGTGGCAGGTTTTCCCAGTCATCTTATTATTTAATTAATTTTAATATAATTCTATGTTATTAAGGATTAATTTATTTCTCATGGGTTGAATGTACTCATCAGTTTACGTAAAGCCGGCTTCAAATGCTTTAACTGTACAGTTCGACTGTGCAGTTAAAATGGATGTGTATACGTCAGTTTTTTATTTAACATTATATCGCTGTCGAACTGTACAATTAAAACCGAACGTCTGCTGCAGGCTTAATATGTACTGCAGTGATTCACGATGTGTTTTCCAGTGACTCACCATTGTTCGAATAAATTTCGGGAACGGAAAACCAAGAGTTAATGTAGAAAGCTACTAAAGTTCTCTGTATGTCAGTTCCTACCAAATCGATTCGATTGATTGAAGTAATTAGGGAATGAATTACTTACTATAAAAGATAAAATCTATTTACTAACCATGAATTTCCATTACCACCTAATGATAAAAGAACTAAAGGTGGTAATAGTGCTGCTTTCCAATTAAAAAAACTGTTAAATCTTTGACATTTTACCGGAAAAGAACTCTTTAAATCTTAAGTAACATTATTCGAGTAGGTGAGATTTAAGAAAAGCCCATTGACGTGTCTTTATTTTAAACTCTTACCGAATTTACCTCTTTCGATCGCAACGCATTTTAAACTGTATTAAAAACCACATAAGGTACAAAAAGGCTTGCATTGGGTATTTTGAAAGGTATATGTAATGAAGTTATGCTCGTAGTGAGCTTCTTAAGCCGTAGCAATATCTTTATCAAGTTTCACGTAACTACTCGTTTAATCGTAAAACCAGGCTTGAGATAGTAATAATAATTTATTACCTCCACATATTTCGCACTATAAGCTTAAGGGTAAAGATAAATGCGAAGCAAGCTAAACTGAGTTTCTTTTATATTAGGCTACGTTGTGGGCCGTATGTTCAAACGCCACTAAAATACTACGTAAGCTTTGCTTAAAATCTAGGCAGGGTCAAAATTAAACGAGATCGCCGTATTTTGAGTTTAAGCGTGTACTTAACATGTAAGACGCTCTTACATATTGAGTAGTGCTTGAACATTCGGCCGTAAGTGTATCTTTGGGTAAAAATGTAGATGGAAATGGAAAAACAATGAAAAATGTTCACTATTTCGTTTTATTGCAATACTATTCTATTCATCATTTTTTCTTGTAATTTTAACATGGATTATTTGTAGTTTAAGTAGGTTTTGATTAAGTAACATTAAGGGTAGGCAACGCATCTGCAATTGCAGATGTCTATGGGCAGCGGTCGCTTCGCTATTTCGGTGAATCCTGGAGGCCACTTGATCGTTTGCCACTTTTTAATATAAAAAAGGTAATAACTAATGCAATCAATGCTACAGATTTACTTTTGCGAGGAATCGAAAATAGACAGTTACAAGATTCGCTTCCCCGCTTACGTCAAGTTAAATGTTCAGAAGGGGAACTTAAATCTTATTAGTTGATATATTGCTTTATAGCTAAAAGCTTTTATCCTATTATATCGCTTATCATTCCTAATATATTTATAATATCATTTCTTATAAAACAGTTAAGAACTAATGTACCTTAAATTAGTTTTTCGTATGTATTTTTGGTATTTTGCCATCAATACAATCGTAACCAATTTTAGACGGCAGAATACTATGCCATTTTACTGTTTAATATCTCTAATTTTATTAAAAAGCTATCGTAATTCTTTAAGGTTTTTCATACGAGGACCCCGCAATACCTTTGTGGTTTGAGTGCTTACCCATGAGCTGAAAAACAATACTGTAAGTAGGGACTTTTTGTATAAAATGTTTCCTTATATCCTTCTGTACTAATAGTATAAAGAGAGAAACTTTGTATTTTTGTATTTATTGAAATAACTCAAGAACTACTGGGCCGATTTAAAAAAATCTTTCACCATTAGAAAGCTTGATGATTTCCGAGTAACATAGGCTATTTTACTATTTTTTTAATTCCAAGCTAATTAGGTTCCGAACAAAAGCTAGAAATAAATCGATAAAGTACATACAGTATGTTTGTTAATTGTCAAGTATAAGTATATACTGCAAGTTTGCGTGCGGCTCGAATCGATTATGACTCAGACTATACTCAAGTTTAATACAACTCTATGTTTGAGAATACCTATCTAAACACAGTTATATGGGTTCTTTAAACTTACTATACGCGAAATGTTTCTTTTAATTTTGAATGTTTTTTTTTAAGTCAAACGAATTATCTTTTTGCTTTATAAACCGAATTATGACGTAGCTTTTAAGCTTAATAAGCAACAAGCTGTTGTGTGCGACTACATCCTCGTGGAATTAAATAATATAGCCCATGTTACTCGGGGATAATGTAGCTTTCTAACGGTGAAATAATTTTTGAAATCGGCTCAATAGATCTTGAGTTGTTTCAATACATACTAAAGTATAAAGTTTTTCTCTTTATAATATTAGTAAAGATTCATATCTTTTTTGTCTTTTAAGAGTCTTGACATTCCTTTCATTTTACATTTTATTGGTATCAGACATAATTAATTTTAATCAACACATTTTTGACCTTATTTTTTAAGTTTTGTGACATTCATAAATATTTATTAGCTCATAAAGTTACCGCCAATAAACCTGTCGCCAGCAGTAACACCTCAATAATCTTTACAAATACTTGTCACCTGTCACCTGTCACCACGGCACCACCTGTCAAACGGTCGAGCGATATTAACGCCCCGTTTTGCTCTCGAATTTATAACTTAAAATGTCAAGCAAGATTATCTACATTTTTACTGAGATACGAGCTAGACATGAATAGTAAAATTAAAAAAAACTTTCTTAAGAGTAATTAATCAAATACAAAGTAATTTATACTACGAAAGAATACAAAAAATAACTCATATAAGTACATATAACAAACATACAATCAAAGCATTCTGCGTCACCCAAAGTACATGCGCCACGAAGCGATTCGATCGCGAACATCTAAAAATGTATGAAACTGACAATGACGTTCATTATCTCACACGCGACAGGCACATGACGTATCAAATGTCAATGGCACTTTCATACATTTTTGTCGATTCCATCAGCGATATCGCCATCGAAAGTTACTTTGGATAACCCCCTGCTCTACTCAATCGGCCAAAAATAGCAAGAAGCTATTTAATACTTACAGTTTATTATTTATTCATAAGATTTTCATCTTATAAAAAAACAAACAGGAAAAGGCACTCTAATATTTTGTTGAATCACACCTGAACTCTTCTGAAAGAAGCTTCTTAGTCATTAAATTGTTTTTTTATTTACCTTGAGGGACTTCTAACACCCCCGTTCAATATATAGATTAATGACGGCGGATGATACTAAAAATAAATACTTGTATGTTGCGTTTTCATTGCTGAAATAAAACAAAAAATATCGTCATTTTTGACTTTTCAAAGAGATTGGAAAAAATAATAATAATTTTTTATCAATAGTACCCGTTTTTACCGGTGGTAGGGCCCACTAAAACTCGTCCGGTGAAATATCAAAGCGTAGTCCATTTAGACGGCAAAAGGTTCTATTTCAATCCAATGCTCTGTAAACTGATATGCGATTAATCAAGGTCCGTCTGAACAGAGCCGGACATGGCTATGCCGGCGTCATTCCGGACACACGGGGGATTATCTCTGACTTCCTGAGGAGTTAATGCTCGAACATTCTTGAATTAATTTATAGTTAACTAACTTTTTTCGCGATTTCGTTCACGGGTAAAAAAAAAATAGTCGTATATCTTAGTGATAGTTTTTTTGAGTTTATTCATTACATACAAAAATACATTCCTGTTTATAATATCAGTAGATATTGGTAGGTATTTTTTTACGACTTGGGATGTTAGAAGTTAATAATTTAGGGGTTAGAGCAATTTATTTCGATATAAGTAATGATTGTTTAAAGTCGTTGCCATTGTTTATTTCAATAAATAACTTATTATTGTATTCTCTTTCGATTTACTTTGAATATTCAACGTTTATTTAAGTTAAAGAAAATATAATACTTAAAATAAGACTATAATTTGCGCCGACAAAAACCTGTCTGAAAGAAAAAGTATTTTAAACAACGGAAGTATATTGTAATTACTTTTATAATATCGAAAGACTCAATTTACTGATTCGAATATCAATATACCGATACAAAGAGGACCGAAATTATTTTTAAAAAGATAATGATCTCAATATAAAATCGCTTAAGTATCTCAATTTTGGCCGCAAAGAACAGTACGTTGAAAAAAATTAATACTTTTAAATTAGAACTTTAGTCCGTTGCATTAAAGTTCATTTTCAAATAGTGTAATTAAACAAAATAAAGCTTCGCACCAATCAGATAACGGTACCTACCAGTTCTCTATCGGGGCTTATAAAGTTTTTGTATTTATCATGCTATGATAAAGTTGTCACATAAACTTGGCCTTCCTAAGTTTCCTAAGTTTGCGTAAACTTAGACTTAACTTATTCGTGTCGTGTATTACTTAATTGTTATTAATTTGCTCCCAAATAGTTACAGCGTAGAGTAATTTGATTAAGATACTCGTACTTTAGTAAAAGACATTCTGCTTTATTCCGAAACGAGAATCAGCGTTATTACTGTTGTACTTTCTACGTTTTGTACTATACATTCATAAAATTTATTCCAAAATACAGAACATCCTCGTTCCTGGTACTTCTTATGATACATAATTTGGTCCAATGAGACCCCTGATCTATCTTATTTAGTTCCGACTGTCCTCCAGTATCGTATAATCGACGACTTTTTGGTCCTTACTTATCGCAGTAGTTTATTTTTTCCCGAATAAGAGGGAATAAGTTTAATAAGCATAAAAAAACTGTTACAATATGGAGCTTTTCGACTATTTAACTAATTGACATTGAACTAAGAGTAACATATTATTTCTCTAATATAAGAAAAAATGATATAACTCTTTAACTAAATAATTACAGTTCCAATTGAAATTTCATTCAATTCAATTCCAATTCCAGTTGGGTATCATAGATACTTTTATGATAGCAAGATATGCGTGACCTTTCCGAAGCAAATAGGGCTAAAAACGGATAATAATTATTCCAACCTAAATATGCCAGAGTAAGACAGAAGAGTGGAAGAAAATTCATTGATATTCAACTTACGTCCAAGTGTTAAATCTCATTTTAACCTAAATTAATGAACCCAACAGCACAACGACCCCCTGGGACTATTACATTACGCGAACACTCTATGGTCGCACCACGCTGCATTTTGTACATCCTTAAAATTGTATCATCATAATTAGAAACAAGACTAATGTAATGTATTGTAAAACTATGAAGTCAGTTAAAAATCAACAATACAACGAAGCTTGGGCTTACATATAACAACACTTTCGAACTGTACAGTTCGTTTGTGCAGTTAAAATTGTCTTGTGAACGTCAGTTTTAAGTGGCTTTTATTAGGTTTTATGGGAATTAATTAATTTGTATTGCTTTTTGACACCTTTATGTCTGCTTTAAATAAAAGCTTGTTTTTTAAATAAATGAAACCGGTCAATGATGGTTATGTGAAAATATTTCAATTCAATGATATTCCCCGACCTAGATATTCATGAACTATTCACGTTAATTGAGTTAAAAATATGCTGTAAAATTCAAAGGTTATTAGTTTTTTTATTTACATTTCGTTTTGATATCTTTTTAATTAATGAAAAATTAGGTTAATGACAATTTATATCTTAACTAACGAATACCTCATTACCGTGTGCTTAATTAAATATCAAATATTAAAAACAAGCTTTTATTTAAAGTAATATAAATTAATTCATTGCTGAATGTTAAAACGCCACTCTTTAAGCGTCAGAAACATAATTTGGTCCAATGAGACCCCTGGTCTGCCTTGTTTAGTTCCGAGTGTCCTCCAAAATCGTAGAATCGAAGACTTATTTCCCGAAGCTAATTTTTAATTCTTTGAATCTCGACATTTTAACTAGTACTGTACCAAAATAAAAACGTTTTCTTTGTCTTCCTGTTTTATTATTTTACAAAACAAAGTAAAAAAGACATTTTTGTAGATTGAAAGCATTCAAAATACTTGCACGCCCCCAGCGGTTCCTTAATTATGAAGCCTCCAGACCTTTACGAATCCGTGCCTTTAATAAAGCTGCCAATTTTGCCGTCTTTTTATCCACGGTTTAGTCGAAATTAATCCACATCAAGCTTGAAAAATGCTTTTAAATGACATAAAATAGTAAGTTTTATGCGTATAATGCGTGTTTAGCTTGTAAAGCTTTGTTAACTATGGCTATTTAAGTTTTTTAATCTTTTTTATTATAGCAGTTCCATGTTAACAATTTAATAGGAGATGGGACGCATAGGACGAGGAATTATCCTTTTGCTGTGCGTCTCTTCCTCCGTAGATTAAGGGCCGGCAACGCATCTTCAATTGCAGATATCTATGGGCAGCGGTTGCTTCGCTATTTCAGCGAATCCAGATACCTGCTCGCTCGTTTACCACTTCATAATATAAAAAAACTTACAGTTTAATTATTATTATTATAACATAATAATGAATACAACATTGTATTTAACAAATAAAACATACAAAGAAATTATATTCAACTTTAAAAATACAGATCATTCACTCCGAATAATTTATCTAAACAAAAAAAAGATACAAAAAAACGTAACCGTTGATGCGAAACGATAGACGGCCGCCGGCCAGTGCGGTTTCCATCCAGATATAAAATAAAAAAAAACAGTTTTAAATAACAATAAATATTGATCTAACCCGAACGCAACATTCTTTTTTTTCATCATCAATTTACATACCTATACAATATTATAACCAAAGTGCATTCCCTACAAAGCGATTCTATAGCGAACGACAGAAATGTATAGAACTGACGATGACGTTTGATATCTCACACGTGAGAAGCACATGACTTATTGAGTGCTATTGTCGATTTCATACATTTTCATCGAGCGATATCGCCAATCGAAAAGTACTTTGCGTAAGCCCTAGGTTCGCTGTCGCCCGCATCTCAGTCTGCGCCGAACTAAAATGAACATAGTGAGAATCCTATCTGTTCGTCCAGAATTCGTTCTACTTCAGAGCAATATTTCATCGAGATCATAATCTACGGAGGAGACGCACAGCAATAGAATAATTCCTCTTCCTATGCGTCCACTTTCCCACCAAATCAATTTATAACATTAGTAAGATTATCAACATATATCTTGAAGTTAAACATGATATATCTCTTCTCATATTACCTTTCTACGTTACCTAACCAGAATGCTAAGTTCCTCTAACAGTTTCGGTGAATTAATCTTCTTCCTGCCTTAAGTAACGTTGAATTAATCTTGTAAATTGAGGGAACCGTGGAGCTCCGCTTTTGTGGCGCTCGGGACATGTAAAGCATTCCTAATTAGTATTAATGTTAGTAGTCACGTCTCCATGAGTTTGGATAAAGATGTACGCCACCGTTTGTGGCTTATATTGTCCTTTGTATTATCTAATAGAATATTTACTGCCTGTAATATTAAGAGGTCGGACTACGAGACTTACAGCCGAACCCTGAATCGAATCAAAGCAGCGCTTACAATACATTAGGCGGCAATTAGCTGTAAAATGAAATTTGGAGTTCTGGCGTGGTCTTATCGTTTA
>QDHC01001390.1:607618-619958 GCA_013186455.1 Papilio dardanus tibullus
ATCTATTCCTTAAAGGCCGGCAACGCATTCGCGGTTCCTCGAGTGTTGCAAATGTCCATGGGCGTCGAAGATCACCTTGGTGACCCAGCCGCGCCTTCTCTTATAAAAAAAAATCTCCGAAATGGTTCAACGAACCTTTTTTTTAATTTATACAATTTTTTCTTAGTTCAACGCAGACGGAGTTGCGGGTGACAGCTAGTTCAAATATAAACTTTTATTTTTATTCCTATGTTTTATGATCCAACTTTTACATGGCTTTTATTTCTTTCGTTCAAGTTATTTGTTAAGTTCGCGTCATGTTTACACTGACTTTTATCTCACTTAGCGGTACCACGAAATACACTTTGATATGTATGATCTAATATTTATCTTTCTCTTTAATATCGGTCGGGAAATAAAATCTAGGAGCAAAAAACACCAACGCATTTCATTTGGGATGTTTTGTAAAGAATTCTGTAGGGTTTCAATCAACGGATTTGATTGCAAATCCTTATCCTTATCCTTACATAGTATAAAACAATAACGCTTTTTTATGTTTGTCCCGATTTATGCTCGATTCTTTAAAACTGCGCAACGGATTTTGATGCGGTTTTTCTTAATAGATAGAGTGATCAATAAGGAAGGTTTTCATGTATAATACATTCACAATATAGTAGAGTAACACTGATAATTTAGAGGTTTTCAATATGATGTCGTAAATTAACATATTTTTAGCGCAGTATTTAGTATCAGCATTATACCGATTTGCACCCGTGCGAAGCCGGGGCGGGTCGCTAGTAAAGTATAAAATAACATTTCGTTTACGTATTTTTAATCTGTAATAGACTATGTAAGTCCATAACCTCCTTTCTGTTGGAAGTAGGCAAAAAATATATTTGGCACAGAACTTGTATTTGTGAAAAGTTAAAAAAAAATTAACTTACATAGTCTATTACAGATTAAAAATACGTAAATAGAAACTTATTTTTACTCTATTTGCAATAGACGCTTTACAGAAAATAAAGTATTAAAACAACCTTTGTAAATGATACTAAAAACTAGTGTTGCCAGTCGATGTTAAATGCGTAAAAACAATGAAACAGTAGCATGTTTAAATGAACTATGAATGGAAACCGGTCCGTACGTCCATTAGTCTTTTATAAATGGACTGTTCGAGCTTTAGGAGAAGCTTTAAGAAGCTTTTAGAAGTGAATTGATAAATTATTCGTGTAAAACGATCTTCACACTATTTAGATTTTTATCTACATTGTTAATTATATAATAGCTACTTATAATCCTAAATATTCTATTGTCAATTGTGCTAAAATACAAACATTATCACTTCCCTGTTTTTTTAGTAATCTAGTAAGACCGGGGCACCAGGGTACTTTCAGTGCGCACACTTTTCTTAATCATAGTAACAAAAATATTATAATTTTTAAATCATTTGTGAACAGAGACTCCTTTACATGAATTGTACTTGTTTATTTCCAACAATAAATTAACCCTATCAACGATGTATCGTTTATTACAGCGTTGAAACCATACGAGAACAATGTATGCTCCAATACTCGTATTCCCCGAGCTATAAATTTAGAAAATTTTAATTCCTTTATCGTCCGAAAGCATTCTGCTCTTTGTTGGCTATCGGGGTCCGGCCTAATACCCATGCGGATTAGGATACATCGCCCTCACGGATTATACGTAATCCTGTGTACGCACCGCCTTTGTTATTAAACTACGCACTCATATTATTTTGTATTGTTGACTGAAACATATGAACTCGGCTTAAGTATTACTGTAAGTATGAATAAAGCTAAGGAATAAAGTATGTAAGTGAAATCACGCAAAATACGCTCTAGTCGTTGAGTTGAGGAAAAATCGAGCCCATCATGGGTCGAATTTACACGTATAAATAATCATTGAAAAAGAATAAAGTATTTGTAGGTTAAACTTTTCTAACCAATAGGTTAAGCCATTTAAATAAGTTTGTGATTAAGAATAGGTTATTAAACAACATAACTTGACTCAAACATCTTTAATGCTTATGTTGTGTATGTAATAATGTGGGTAGGCGATTGTGCGCCTACCGTCAGATGACATTTAAATAAAGCAGTCCAGTACGAACCGTCGTTTCACTCATACGCTCCATATGTAATATGGATGTCCATACAGCTTGTATCTTGCTTTATGGCAAAAACATTTTCTTATTTTTAAAATAATACAGATAAAATTATAAAGCTATTGAAACGTGTTTAAAAAAAGCAATAAGCTTCAATACCAATAATCGAAAAAAACTTAATAGTCTACGTGAATGAATGGCAAAAATACTAGTCCACTCAAGACAATGAATTGAATCAAGAAAAATCTTACGGTTTAAAGCTAGATGTTTGAATATAGTCAATTCACACGCGGAGTGAGCCCTTACAATGTACGTGAGTCGAATAATGATGATCTCGTCTGGCTCAGAGAGATCGATCGTTATTTTTGAATTCGCATGATCAGCGTTTATATGATATGACGTCTGAAAGTACGGTCGCCATTACACCTTTAAGTATTATCTTCATATTTTAATATATAAGATAGTAACTTTTTCTCGCAACTTTACGAGGATTGAACAAAAATCCAGTAGTAATATAGCCTGTCCTATGTTTAAAGATATTAACAATGTTGACAAGTAAGTGCTGATTGATCAATTTGACTATTATTAATGGTCAGGAAAGGGAAACATAGTTTTCTCTGCACATTCCTCTGGCAATACATGTAAGCCACCTGGGTGACCCAAAAAACATGCGCTACAAAGTGATTCAAAGCAAGAATATATGGAACAGACAATGGCGTTCGATATCTCACACGTTAAAAGCACATGACTTATGAATCAGCGACGTCGATAATAGAAAGATATTTTGTATAACCCCCCTGATTACCTAAATATTTAACTCCACACTTTGGCTTTTAAAGTATCATTCAATAAGATAAATAGGTTTTGTTATAAACATCAATCGCAGTTAAGAGTCGCGATATTCCATTCCGCGAGGCGCCTCATCAAACCGCTTCGAAAACATTCATAAATATTTATCGTTCAAACGCGTTTATTGACTCCCGAAGATCTTCAAACCTAAGCTTTATTGACGCTTCTCCTTAATACTGGATATTATGACTGTATTTTTTGCAATCAGACTACGACTATGAAGTTTAAAATAAAACAAGTCTTTGGGTCGCCTATTATTCTAAATGAGCTTAAATATTTAAGTGCCAGACACAGACTCTTTAGTTAATCACTAAGGTGGGACCTAATTCAAAATGTGTGAAATAATGCAAAATACGCGCTAGTCGTGGAGTTGCGGAAAATGGAGCCCAGCATGGGTCGAACTACTACTACTAAGGAGGGACCTAAGTGTAGATTTTGCATGACAAAGCTACACTAAAGGAATACTTAAGTAACATTTAAATAACTTTGAGTGCGGCAATTAGACTATATCAATGTAAGAATATGTATAAAAATATGTAAAATTTTGCTTGATATTTTAAAACTAAATTTTATAGCCATTATAGTATCGTTTTACTATACGATGTTCTTTGCGAGTAGTGTACCGAGGAATAGCTTTGGAACAATTCCAGTAACTGAATTCCGCTATCGTCCATCGCAGAATGCCATCGCCGCCATCTTGGTGGTCGACATTCCACGAATGTGTTTCCATACATGTACTAATAAATTATTGTGTAATCGATTCCACTTGGGTTACCTTAATAAAGATAATTTATAAGGATATAATCTTACTTATATTTATGCAAAAGTTTGAATGGATATATAGTTTATTAGCTGTTGCTAGCGACTTCGTCCGCGTGGAATTGAAAAATATAGCCTATGTTACTCGGGGATAATGTAGCTTTCTATGAGTGAAGGAATTTTTGAATTCGCCCCAGTAGTTTTTGAGTTATTTCAATACATACAAAAATACAAAGTTTCTCTGTTTATAATATTAGTATAGATAACCGCGTTACTTTAAAACTGATTAGACCTAGATGAACATAAAAACAGAAGTTCAGTTTAGAATGTAAAGCATTGGCTACATAACTAAGTTTTATTTTTAATTTAACAACGGACATAGTAGCGGGTGATCGCTAACTAGTGCAATTATAATTTCAATATATTTAACTTTGAATTATTTGTAGTTTTTATTCTTAAAAGTGTAATTACCCGATGAATTCATCACCCATTTACTCCAACGAGTCAATACTTTCGTTAAGTACACTCAAGTGTAATTTTAATCACCGATGTGTCTTTTCACATTAACTTAATGATTTTACACGTTAGTAATTCAAGCAAATAATACTGTGAAAACCATACTCGAATAAAATATAACTAACTGTATGAAATTCTTGTATAAAAAAAAAAAAGCTAACTTTATAAATCAACACCGCAATATCTCAACTGTTTAAAGCATGCCCTGAGTCTAGAAATAAGAAGTAATAAGGCGAGCGAATAGGAGAGGAAAGGTGTTAGGCCATCTGATACGACACGACGACTTGGGGCTACCCAAAGTATCTTTCGATTGGCGATATCGCTGAAATAATCGACAAAATAGTATGGAACTGACAATGTTGTTCGATATCTCACACTTCAGCGATATCGGCGATATCGCCAATAGACAGATACTTTTGGTAACCCCCCTGATAACTACAATTATAGAAGGTATTTAGAAGGAAAGAGAAAGAGAGGAAGTCCGAGGACAAGTTACATAAACCAGATCAAAAAGATAGTGGACGTCGTGTAATATCAGACGGTTTAGATGTTGGCACAGGATAGAAAGGCTCGGATAGGGCTATATCAACAAGGTTCAAGAACCTTTAATTAAAAAAGGCGAGCGATTTATGTAATTTAAAACAAATGCGTGTTATAAAATCTAATTATATATTTGCAGTTGTATACAACAATAGAGGTACGAAGATATTATAGAAGTAAAATATAAAACAAATACAATATATATGTTTAGATTTTATTATAGTTTGAAAACGCGTTTCTATTTACACTTTAGGGATGTAAAAGTGACGGGAATACAAATTAGATTGCCTCTCATCCGTCCTTTTGTCGGTTTTACGTACGTCTTAAGCGGTCGTAAAGTTGCGTCAGTAGTGTTTTAAAATAAATTGCTTTTCGAAAAACCATACATCTCTTCAATTTATGTTACGACTAGCTGTTGTGCGCGACTGTTGTGTCGTCCGTGTGGAATAAAATAATATAACCTGTTACTCGGGGATAATATAGCTTTCTAATGGTGAAAGAATTTTTGAAATCGGTCCAGTAGTTCTTGAGTTATTTCAATACAAATAAAAATACAAAAATACAAAGTTTCTCTCTTTATAATATTAGTAAAGATAACAACTTCTTCATTTCAGCGAATTGAGTTTGTTATTCTTTCACAGTAAAATATGCATTAGGAAAAAACAAGATACAATTTTACTCAAAATTAAATAAGTTTTAGAATAGTTTAATTTATTTCTAGTATTCTTACATTATTCTTTTCATTTTAAATGCATCATCAAGTCATTTTTTTTGACCAAGCTTTGAGTCACTGACTTCTGATTACCATACAAGTCATTAGAATCGAGATCGGATGCAATCGATTTCGTTTTTTTCATCTCACCATGACGCCTAATTCCTGGTTATTTATTAAAACTAATAACTGCACTTTTAATTAATAGAAGTTTCTTTTTTCAGGTAAATAACATTGCAAACGATATACGAAGCCATAGGAAGGGTAAGACAAAAGTGCTAAACTTACTTTACTTATACCTAATATAAATATGAAAGTTATAGTGCATGGATTGATCGATGAATGTTTGTTTATGAAAGGGAACAGAACTGGAAGAACACACAGGCTACTTAGTTACATACGCGCTACTCGTGGAGTTGCGGAAAATGGAGCCCATCATGGGTCGAACTACATTACATTACAGGCTACTTAGTTTGTTTTTTAGTTCCGCACAAACGAAGTCGCGAGGGACAGCTATTAGATCATACAAAAGGTAGCTAAACTCATGCGGCTAGCCGGTAATAAATAGCCTATTATAACAGTAGTAAAATTTCGCGCAATGGGAAAATAACTATATGTGCACGTTTATGAAGTAATTTTCTCACGAAGTCTCTCACATCTGTCGGTTTCGAACCTGTTTTGTAACCGTAATGCAACAATGACTTACCAGGTGCTTTGACCACATCCAGAACCAGTTCCTAAGGCTCTATTTATAACAGATATGCATATTCATAGTTAAGTTTCTTTAAATTTTAAAACGAAGTCAGAATTAATAAAACTGAACTTAATTCACTTCTGTTGCGTTGCTTCTTAATAATTAAGCTAAAGCCGGCTACAGACATTCAGTTTTTTAACTGTACAGTTTTAACTGTGCAATTTAAACTGCATAGTCGACTATACAGTTCTCAGTTTTGCCTACACACGTCAGTTTACACTGCGCAGTTGAACTGTACAGTTAAATCTGATTGTCTGCAGCCGGCTTTACAGTCTAAAGTCTGGCAAAATCAGTATGGAAATTAGAGTAAGCCTGGTCTTATCGTTTAAGACGCTGTGACATATTTAGATGACGTTTCAGAATTCAGCTCATAATCATTTATTTGTGTACACACAGTAAGCAAATACTTTACCATTTATAAAGTTCTTTAAAAGTTTTATAAGACCGACTTGGTTGTATTACAAATAATATAATACTATCCTAGTATTTAGATCACAAACACGTCTGAAAAAAATAACATCGGAAAAAATTTTAGCTTTTTATAATAAACTAGCTGTTGTGCGCGACATCGTCCGCCTGGAGTAATATAGCCTTTGTTACTAGGGAATAATGTAGCTTTCTAATGGTGAAAGAATTTTTGAAATCGGCCTAGAAGTCCTTGAGTTATTTCAATACAAACAAAAATACAAAAATACAAGTTTCTCTCTTTATAATATTAGTATAAATGGTGTTATTCTGTATAAAGAGTCATTAAAACGAGATCACGTAAAGCCTTAGAATAGTTCTTTCTATGAATTATTCAGAAGAAAATAAGTAAAACTGTCCTTTTAACGTGTAAGGAAATTTTTTTTTATCGTTAAATATATTGTAATCTCATAAAGGTGATAAAACTAAAATCTAAGAGTTAATAAGAGCTGTTTCGTAAGGATAGCATTTTAAAGGTAAGGAAGGAAATATACGTCCATGTCAAGTAGTCTAGTATATTTTATACTGTGTAGTATCGACACACTTTGAAATTACCTATTTCGCTATGTGAAAAAAAAATAACTATAATATTAAGAACTTTATTTTATCTATACTAATATTATAAAAAGAGAAACTTTGTATTTTTGTTTGTATTGAAATAACTCAAAAACTACTGGGCCGATTTGAAAATTTCTTTCACCATTAGAAAGCTACATTATCCCCGAGTAATATTATTTACTTCCACGCGGATAAAGCCGCGAGCAACAGCTAGTTCTATAATAAAAGAACAATAAAATCTTGTAATTCCTTTGTTTAATACCATGTTTGCTGTTTTAAAGTGGGAAATTAAAAAAAAAACGTTGCCCTCGTTTCCATACTGAATGTAAATAATGCAGCGAACTCGGTAGCTTTCCGTCCGGAGCTTTTAATAAAGATGCTGATGTAAGCTTTCACTTCTCTTTAAAATTACGTAACCGCTTTTGTTTTCCTACTTGTTATTAAATAATACATACTCTGTACTAACATTAAAAAGAGGACAACTTCTATTTTTGTATGTATTGAAATAATTTGAAAACTACTGGACAGATTTTGAAAATTATTTTATCATTAGAAAGCTACTTTATCCCCGAGTAACATAGACTATATTTTTGTAATTCCATGCGGACGAAGTCGCGAACAGCAGGTAGTATTTAGGTATATTTGTATTATAGCAAAATTGGTGTCATTATTATAACAACAAAGATAAAACGCAAAGACAAAAAACAGCACTTGCCGATCCTCCGCACTAACATGAAACCCTTTATCTACAATTAGTATGATAAATCCATACTAAGGTATATTTAAGTGAAGATTAATCCACTCAGTGTACCAGTAATATTCTAAATAAAAACATTCTAATTCAACAAACATATTGATGGATATTATAGGGATAAGAGAGATTGAGGCCGGTCATACGATTTCCCACATTTCCTGGCAACTGATCCCTGTTAATTGATGAGATAATCCCAACGGCTCCAACGTACCCGGATGGAAAACATCCGATACCTTTTACCATTTTAATAATAAAATAAACTCAAAGTATGCTAATCCCAAAGCGTCGGTGGCACAGGGATTTAACTCTTGTTCTCGTAAGTCCCGAGTTCGAATCGACGCTTTTACGGTGAAGGAAAGCATCGCGATGCAACCTGCACATGTCGACGAAGACATTCTAAGATATGTGTGAAGTCGACCAACCCGCACTGGGACAGCGTGGTTGACTATGGCCTAGTCACGAGCTGGTGATGAAGCTAATTCTACCTAATTAATTCATTGAATTAATGTATCTAAGGTTGCTTCTAAATATCAGCTAACATGTATCCGAGACTACATCTTCCCCTTTTAGTCCCCCCTTAACTCTCTTTTGGCATTAAAAAGTAACCTATGTCTTTTCTCTGACTCTAGACTCTCTTTGTACTAAACAATAAAATCGGCTGTGTTGTTTTAGAGTGAAAGGATGATAGACAGAGTAACTTTCGCATATTAGTAAGGATTGAGATCACATTTACCTTTACAAACTTAGTTAAAAACATATACAATAGTTGTTATGTAATTTTTTTATAATTAACGTTTGTAAGAACGTTTATTACATACTTAATCTTAAAGGTGACAACTTAAACAATTTACAATATAAAACATTACATTAGTAAACGAAGCAATAAAATCCGAGTTAGTCAAAAGTTAATGCATCAGAGCATGTTTAGGGTTTCATCAAAGGCTTCTTTCCCTTTAATTAACTGACACACCACTCTTTATAGACATACTACCGATGTTACATTGCACCGTAATTTAAGCTTTAGAGTTATCAGAATAAAGTTCAAAGTCCTTCCTATATGTTCATTTGCTTGAAAGTATGCAGTCCGTATACCAGTTTCATTACGGTTTTTTATTCCCTGTTTCCATCGAACGACGTGATATCTCTATAAAAACGGTACGTGATCTGTGACGTCTCCGTACATAATAATATATATCATACTGGCTGTCGCTCGCGACTTCGCCTGCGCAGAATTAAAACACTTTAATTGCACTACAGAGATCGTTGTTCGTCGTTAGCCGTCGTTCGCGCTTCGCTGGGTACTCTCTCATTCTCTTTCCATCTCGCTTACACTTCCGTTAAATTTCATTTCACGCAATGCTTACATTCCATTCCCACATGTATGTAGTAGGTAAAATTCGCAATTAACTTGAATATTACCATTATCAAATATTAGATTTAATTCTACTATTCCTGGTTCGTGTATCAATGGACACAATTCCATTACCTTGGTTCCCTAGTACTTATATTGTGACCAGTGTAAGCTGAGCCGTCATGTCGGACAATACGCTCATTAGTCCCTCTACACTGAAATTGGGAACTCGCTTAATTACATCAAATCTAATTTGATAGCACGATGTATAAAATATAGATTTGTATAGAATAACTATGCATATTTTGCTAAGTGCATTAGGCACTTAGCAAAATATTAGTAAAATATTACTAGTATCTCAACATAAATATTTTCCTTCTTTCAAGTCTAAATATACTAATAATAGAAAAGGCGTTAATATGCACTTTACTAAAACTAACTACGGAAAACTAACACTATTAAATATAAAAACAAAATTCATTTTTAATTTTAATTAAAACGTGAGAATTAATTTGAAAATTAGTTTAAAAACAATGTAAACATTCCTCTGTTATTCTATACTAAATACTAATATTATAAAGAGAAAATATTTGTATTTTTGTATGTATTGAAATAACTCATAAACTACTGGGCCGATTTAAATCTTTCATCGTTATAAAGCTACATAATCTCCGAGTAACAGGCTATTTTTTTGTCCGTGGACGAAGTCGCGAGCAACAACTTGTCAAATATAAGTACATATGCTCTTAACTAATAAATACAACAGTAAATAAAAAAGTATGTATTTGTTTTACATAAACAACGATCCATATTTTCGTTTACTATCGGTAGGAATGATGCTAAAAGCTCTCGAGACGCGTGCAAATTGCGAACTCGTGTTTAAAAGCTCTACAGCTTTGTGCATAATCATTATTTACTTTGAAATATTCCAACACTCCTTGATATCGCACCCTTTAATATTGTAAGCTCTTATTTTGTTAAAACACTTTAAAATCTCATTGACATTTGTTACTAATCTTACTTCTACGACATCAAATGCGTACTTAAAGTCGTTTAATGATAACTTAAGTAGCGTTTTAGTGGACATTTCTAATACTAGAGATATAAAAACGGACTCTTTGAGTGATTAAACAACGTTAAAGGGATTTAGACTTGGAAGACAACTAGATAATATTATTTAAAAAAAAATTAAAGTTAAACTTTCTCCCCCTTATTCCGAAAAAATGTATAAAGTACTACGATAAACGAGAACCAATAAGTCGTCGATTATACGATACTGGAGAACACTCGGAACTAAATAAGATAGACCAGGTGTCTCATTGGACCAAATTATGTATCATATGAAGTACCAGGAACATGGATGTTCTGTATTTCGGAATAAATTTTATGAATGTACCAGTACCAAACGTAAAGATACAACAGTAATAACGATGATTCTAGTTTCGGAATAAAGCGGTGTAAGTTTAGTATGCTTTCCAATGCTGTAAACATTAAAGTGCATTATAATTTACAAATGCATACGATAATGGTTTTTATGTTACTTAGAGCAATATAACAACGACTCTCGCCATATTTGTCTGCCCACTTTGATCTATCATACAAATTGTAGATGAACGAACGAAACCTTCTTCCAATATTGTAGGAAGCGAACAAACAAGTTTGTTAAGGGAATAAATTCCACAGCACTCCGCTAAGTCGTCTCCAAACTTTAGGGTTCCCATTTGCCGCGGTTACCATTCTCCGAGTCACTTTCTCTCTTTTTTGTCGATAGTAAAATAAAATCAAGGAGAACCTTTTACTAATGTTTTAAAAATAGATTTTCTTTTTGTTCAAAATTACTTCACTTTACTTGCCTAACTAAACTAATATTATAAAGAGGAAGGGTTTGTATTTTATACGTATTGAAATTACTCAAAAACTATTGGACCGATTTCAAAATTTCTATCAAAGTTAGAAAGCTGCAATACCACTGAGTAACACAGGATATATTTGTTACTATTTATTTTTTATATCACGTAGAGAGAACTAGTATTTCATAATATGAAGTAAACATTATCACACTGGTTGAAGAAACGACCTTAAAGATTATAAAGAAAATTCCCACAGTATGTTATATTTCCCATGCACCGGAGTGCAACCAGGCGGCTCGCGTACATTTCTAACTTCGAACCTCATGAATATTAAACTAATTACTTCTAAATGGCTATCAGCAAGAGCTCTGGTTTATAAAAATACTAGTTTGGACGTTGTGTCCAACATTGTTAAGAAATATTTTTAAAAGTAATATGCTGTTTCCTTAATTGAAAAGGTAGTTCAAAAAATATTGTGAAACAAACCAACTCTGGAGAAATGTTGAACAAAATTAGGTCTTTCTTTTGATTCCTACTTTGTTCTTTTTATTGGGAAATAAAACAAAAAATTAACACTTCGTGTTTATCTTACCCCATTAATAAAGCTAACAACAATATTTCTCGTTTTCTTCGAATATATCCGAATATATCGAAATATATCCGAAATATAAATTACGATTTATTTAAAACAACCCAAACTAAATTTACGTCACAAAAAGTTCTGTAATCCCAATAAATCCATTAACAAAGTGAACGCTTCAATAACTTGTTCACAAAAAGCGGACCCTTGTCACGCCACCTGACGTTATACGTCAAACACTAATAACGATGTTCTACGATGATCCTACATTTAAAAAAGTACAATAAGGTGATGTAATACTAGTATAAGAGGGAACTTTTTATATTTTTTTGGTCTAATTGTGCAAACAGAAACAGGATGAACGTGGAATTTAACAGTTAAAGGAGAATGGCACAACGTAATCTAAAAAAATATTCATATTTTTTTCTTGTAATTATGGTCGAATTTCGACCAATGGGCGACCACTCTATTGTAGACATCTTTCCATGTATGCCTTTATGTTCGTTAGATTCTATTCTACTTTAAAACTAAAGTAAATTAATTGAAATTAA
>QDHC01001390.1:633551-648491 GCA_013186455.1 Papilio dardanus tibullus
ACGACCGACAGCGCACCGGAACGAATGTCGCTCAGTTTATTTTATACGCTCAGACGCGGACGGTTAAAAGAAATCCTTGCACCAGTTTTACACCGCGTTCTCCCGAATGCTTCGCAATTAGTATTTGCCGTTTCACTGAGAGCTTAAATTTTAGGTTGTTTTTTCTTTTTTTACCTTCAATAATTTTCATCGTGTTGTTTACAACGTAGGTTTTACATTTTGAAATCTGAAATTACATATAACAACTACGTATTTTACGAAGCAATATATTATACGCTAAGGAACTCTTTAAGTAACGATTAAGAGCTTATAATTGTAAGAATTTCCTAATTTTGATTAATACATTTCCAGGCTGAAGAAACCCAATACATTGGTAAGATGCTTTGTCTAACGAAAGTCGGGGCTAATCCCCTATTTATCGGTTCAGCCCCAACCTTCCGACTCGCGCTCGCTTCATTAATCTCATATCAGTTAACAACGTCCGTCTTCGCATTAGGCTTAAGTGCCGGATTGGATAACGTGTTAATCTTGTATAAGATACAGAAACAATACGCTTATCTGCTTTATTGTGTTAACATTGGTAAAAAAAAAAGTATTTGAAACAAATGAATTACGATATTTGTTCGATAAAGACATATTAACAGCTATTAATGTGTATCCAATTTTATCATTGGCCAGCTATTGGCCTAAAAAGGAAAAAAATAAAAAATGATTTATTGTCATCTGAAATACTTAGAACAAATTGATGCAGGATCCTCGCACTAGGCGCAGCCTGTATCGCGAGGATCCAGCTCTGACACTTAACAAGAAATATCGTTAGACGGCAACATAAGAGTAATATTAAACTAAAAAATAATTAAAAGAGGAAAAACGTGCATTATTATGTTACGCTAATATAAATTTATTGACGATCATACCATCGTTCATAATCCAAATAATCATCGATTCAGACAAGTCTTTAACACATCAAGTATCTAAGCATCGTTGTGGCCTGCTTTCACCGTTGCTAAGTTGAACTCGATCGACTCCAGGTAAACATGTCTAGTACAAACCAAATAAAGCACTCCGAGATCGTCTTGTACCTCGTATAAGAACAGACATAAAAACTGCTTCAACCGCGTGCAGGTAAACGCGGGCGCAACCTGTCCGCAAGCCTTGTTTTAACGGAAATTGCTTACCAAATTACCTTACAGATTCGATTAAGCTATTATATAGCTTAACGCGTCGTAATAAAGTTAAATTTTTATTACTATGCAAGTTAAAGTGTAATTTAAAAAGGAGATGCGTGAAAAAAATGAATTAATAATATCGAAGCGCTTAATTGGTTTCTTTCCTTGATGATGGCCAAGCCTACTGCTTTAGAGTCATTTTTATTCGTTTGAATCCTTTGCTCGTAGTTAATTTTATGGGTTTTTAAAAGGCTACATGGATTTTGTTTTAATACTCACCGTTCTAAAATATACCCGTTCTCCTACGAATTAGTTCACACTTAGTAATTAAGATGCATAGAGACACTTTGTGAACTTGTACTAATGATTTGATGCAAAAAAGCTTGTCTTATTTCAAGACTCTTCATTCGAACCCGGTACAGTCGAAAGCAAAACAACTGTGCTAGGATTAAAAATGTTTCGCATCTGTATTCATGTTGGACGCGACTGTACCTACGAATCGGATTCGGCCGAACCCCTTTTGATGCATTCAGCTACTGGAAGTATCGAGATTTTTTCTTTTTAATCTTGTTTATTCATTTATTCCACTGGCTCATTGAAGTGGACGAAACGGAATTAATTCGTCGCAATTTTTGCACAGGAATGTTAAATGCAGACAGATGTAAATAAATAATTCGTTTACGCATTAATTATAATATCATGCATCCGGCTAAAAAGTGTAAACTACCTATACTAATATTATTACTTTGTATTGTTGTATTTTTTTTTGTATTGAAATAACTCAAGAACTACTGGACCGATGTCAAAAATTCTTTCACCATTAGAAAGCTACATTATCCCCGAGTAATATAGGCTATACAATTTAATTCCACGCGGACGAAGTCGCGAACAACAGCTAGTACTTAATATTATAAAGAGAGAAACTTTGTATTTTTGTATGTATTGAAATATTTCAAGAACTACTGGACCGATGTCAAAAATTCTTTCACCATTAGAAAGCTACATTATCCCCGAGTAACATAGGCTATATAATTTAATTCCACGCGGCCGAAGTCGCGAACAACAGCTAGTAAATGAATAAAATTGATTATCAAGGCCACGTTGTTGATAAATGAGGATTAAATGCGGGAACATTTAAGGCAATGCAAGTGTAATAAACGAGAGATGCTTGTTACCCGCGCAGACAACTCAGAGCTTTACATTTTGTTTGATCCCATCCCCTTAATTGGTCGCGTAGATCGAGGGTGACGCTACACTTGACAATGCATATTTACTGACGAATTCGAAAACAATCATTGTTTTTGTTACTTTACAGTGCAAAACATTTAGTAAGAAATTAAATAAGCAAATTAAAACGTCTTTCATTATTAGTGGAAATAACATATGTAGAGCTTTTATATTTATTTACATTTCCAGTTTTGGTAAATTAATTAAAATAAATATTACTTTCTCTGTTTTGTAAAATAAGTAATCAAAAATGTTTTCTTTTTGTAGCTGAAAATTGCGTCTATTCTGTCATATTAAGCTCATCGCACCATTCACTAAATATATAGAAAAAATACACAAAAAATAAACGTAGAAAAAATCTCATCTTTCAGCTTTATCGTACAGTTTCTATTGGAAATATTTCAGCTCGTATCCATTGTGCTCCGGAGCTCATTCTATGTATTGTCCGTACGTGAATCGGGGACATTTTCCCCGCCACCAGATTCATTGGTCTCAACCACTGGCCGGTAATGGGACACGTCGAGAATAAATGTAGAGCGTTTTTAAATATAGCACTTTATCTCCAGCTCTTGTTATACTGGTCGATCCTTACCACGTAATTTGTACGCGATTCAGATATCAAAGTGCAAGATTTATAAATGCCATTTAAATGTAATCCGCTTTATTCCGAAACGAAAATCAGTGTTATTACTGTTGTACTTTCGACGTTAGGTACTGCATTTATAAAAATTATTCCAATATACAGAACATCCTTGTTCCTCGCACTTCTTATGATACATAATTTGGTCCAATGAGACCCCTGGTCTATCTTATTTAGTTTCAAGTGTCCTCCAGTATCGTATGATCGACGACTTATTGGTCCTCGTTTATCGCACTACTTTATACATTTTTTCAGAATAAGGGGGAATATGTTTTGCTACTGGCCACAGCTTACAGTTAACGGTGAAAACACTTTTATTTAGTAAGAAATCTAGCACTCGCTCTTCTAATTGGATAAAGAGACAGCTTAGAGTTGATAGTCTATTTTCTAGGCATAAATATACTTTCTTTTGTTTTGTCGTTGTTACATCTTTCTTCTCGCCCTTGTAACAAAAAGTACCTAAACGTGACGTCCTTGAAATTACCGATTTCCCATTGAGGATCACTTTAATAACAAGTGTAATTAGGAAAACATAAGTCATTAGGAGTTATATCATTTATTAAAAGCCGTGTCCAGTAATTGATATTGCATGCGCCGTGTAGCAGCTATTAGCAGATTGGGGACGTGCGCCCTCTCCCTTCCCCTGTCTGAATATCGTTCGCATGACAAATGGTGGGCGAGACAAGGGGCTTATTTATGGATACCATAGATACACGAATATGCCTAATGACTACACGTCAGTAAGCCTTAACGACGTTTTCAGCTGCCACGGGCATTAATAATAAAGATTTTAATTAAATTCTGTACACTCGTTATCAAAGGATTATCGGTACTATGGCGTTCCAAATGCACGACTGACTCTAATGACTCCTATAACTAAAAATGCAATTATTATCTTCACTAATTAAGCCCAACGAAATGAATATATAAAACTGTTAATTTTATATATTATATAGCGTAATTCTTTTTTTTATTTAAGAGAAAGAGAATCAATAAAAACGTTTTTAGTACCCACAGAAGTTATGCGGAACGAGCTCTATAACTGAAGTGCTTTATTTTTATGTCCTTAGAGGAGCATGTATTTTGGTAATTTTCTTCAGTATTCGACCTCATAATAATTTAGGGGAAGAGGCTCCAAATGAGCAGTCGTTTGTCAGAACCACGAATACTTCAACTTGTCACCCGTTGCTATGACAACGAGAAAGTAAACAGTTTTATAAATCGCTTGTCAAATGACGTCATAAAGTACGCGCAATGTTAAAGCTCGTGTCGTTAAGGTATAAGGTAAAATAATAATTTCACTAAAACAAACCAGGATTTTCTGTTTAGTTTAATTACTATAACCAAATGTTCTGAATGTCACGCGATGACTTAGTCAAGCCAATACATTTGCATCTTTGTTTCAGATGGGGAACGAGAGCAGATGGTGGATGAGGCGGCGCTGCTGTAGGTGAACGGCAGCACCATGGCGCGGGCGCAGTCCTGGGCGCTCGCCTGCCTCATCGCCTGGGCAGCGACTCTCGCCAGGGCCTACCTCATCCTTGTGCCAGACACCGCGCCGCCCGGATACCTCGTGCTGGACGCGGCCGTTTACAAGCTCGGCTCCGAACGCACATACACAATAGACGTACACCGTACCGCTAATTTCGTCCATCATGTCCTCCGTGTCAATAGAACCTCCGGCCTCGTCACCCTTAGGAAAAGGCTACGATGCGACGGAGTTCTCTATCCGAATCTCTTCACCTTCTACGTCGACTCGACTTCGGAACGAATTCGCGATATAGACTACTACAGCCTTCCTATAAGAATTCTTGTTACGGGAGAAGACTGCAGTAGACGACACGCTGATCTCTATGATATTGACTTCGATCGGGTCTACGATCAAGATGATGCCGCCTTACAATATGAGGATGATCACACCAGAGACAAACGAGCGGCACACTATTTTCAACCAGAGATAATGGATTGGAGGTTAATAGAAGAAGAAGAAGAATTACTTTCTAGTCAATATAAAGTGCTATCGACAGCGTACCCTTGGACAAATGCCATTTTTGAAGACTTTGCAGCTAGAAACAGGAGTAGAAACAAACGATCTCTGCCATTACCTTTTGATATGGCCATAGATGTTAAGATAGCTGAGGCTAAGCAATGGATCTCCGAAACGTATGCCAGTTTTTCTATACCGACAACGGATCGATGGCAGGGAATTTGTCTTAAGCAATCACAATTTATAAATTCGTTAACAGCTTTTCTCCCGCGAACTGTGCAAAAGTTTTGTAAAGTTCAATTTTTGGACGTCAGCGACCCTAGGTTCGTGATCGAGAGTAGTCAGGGTGATCTTGTAGCGAGCAGTGATATGTGTATACAAGAGCCAATGTGGAAGGTTTCCGTCCTATTCACTTTTAACTGCGACAAAACAAACATCGTCGACTCCGATCATAGACTAAAGATAGTTTACCATCATCAAGAATTAAACGATACAGATATAGCTCGTAGAGTGAAGAGAGAATTAAGAAACCAGTCGCCTTACTTCGAACAAGCTCTTTACGTAGCTTCTGTTGCGGAGGAACAGCCACCAGGGGTCGTCGTTACAACCGTCAGAGCTCGGTAAGTTTACGCAGAATTTTTTATATTTTAAACGACCCTTAGGTATGAGTACAAAGCTCTTAGAGGGTTTCGCATCCAGCCTTAAGGGAATTGACTATAAAAAGAAATGTCACGACTATAAAATTATTTTCAGTATTACTTCCCCCTCCCGACTAATACTACTAACAGGCGATGCAGCTAACCGCTTCACCCCGCTCAATGATCCGTGAATGCCAGGATCATAACGACTTAGCAGGATTCACATTATTACTTTCACCGTAATACTGGCGCAAATATGGGGAATACTTTGTAATCATACGCTTAAGAACCCTATTACTAAGTCTTATAGTGCAGATATAAATTTTCCGAATGCAGATTATCACATAGTTATGCTTGGTTAGCAACCACTGTAGATCTCTTCGAAATCTTTAAGATTTTTAATAATAATGAGCATCCACAACTACGGGAAAGATAAGATGCAGAGTAATCTTAGCCATTCAACGCGTCAGACAAGTGAAACCTTGAATATGAAACGTAGTGTACACGCTTCGTAAGACACTAACTGTCCACCCCGTCAATTGGCTTTAAGCTCGTTAGGTTTTTATGATGTCATCCATTTCCTGACGCCGACGTCACGAGCCGACGCATTGTTGCCAGACAATGGCCGCTCGACCATAAAACTAAACTAGCTTAATTCATATTGATGATATTTGCATCATACAGACAGACATACAACTGTATATACGTGTGTCTACGTAAAATGTTGATTCCTGTTCAACGAGGTGTTAAAACAACTTTCTAACTACAAAAATTAAGCATTGATCTTCACTTTGTCCAGATTCCCATATTAGGAACCATTTCTTCCTTTATACATGTTAATTAAACTAACACTTTAATGGACAACAATTAAATCCACACTTCCTTACCAGGGACCCTGAGAACAGCCCAGTGACGTATTCAATGTCGAGCTTGTTGGACTCTCGATCGGCGGGCATGTTTGCGGTGGATACTAGGTCTGGCGTGGTCACGACCCAAGCGAGGCTCGACAGAGAGAGACTGGACGTGCATTACTTCAGAGTGGTCGCGCAAGATGATACATTTCCGCCTAGAAGTGGCACTACTACGCTTCAGGTAAGATACATAGGGTATTTTATCGCATTAACTACTTACACAATTATACTCGTATAAAAGCCTTTCGATAGAATACGCATTTTCTGTTTCGTAGAAACACACCTTTTTCTCGTAAAAATAGTTGATATATCGAGCGAACTTATCCTATTGTCTGACATCTCACAATGGGATTTCCAACAATTGGCGTTGTTTAAAATCCTTCTTTTAAATTAAATTTCCTAGATCAATGAATACTGGATACCTCGGCTTTTAAAGATATATTTTAAAACATGACAATCTAATCGTGTTCTTTGGCAATAGATAAACGTACTGGATTGCAACGACCACGCACCAGTGTTTGAAATGCAGCAATACGAGGCGTCTGTGCGCGAGGGAGCCAGCGCTGGTACCACCGTCCTTACGCTTAAGGCCACCGACCAGGACATCGGCAACAATGCACAGGTACAAACTTATAAGATGATGTAGTAATAGTCTACTTAGCTACCGTTGTGAATTTTTGAATAAGCAAGAAGTCCATTCACTGAAATCACGACTTTAAATATAAAAGATGAGATACAGTAAAATGTGTAAGAGACTAATAAACTTTTATCCGCAGGTTGAATATACGATAGACTCAGTATCAGCGGACAGTCTCAATCCAGAGGAAGTAAACGAATCTATAGAAGGTGACAATGAACAAACGAGTGCACCAGACGTGTTCCGAGTGGACGGCAGGAGCGGCGCGCTGCTAACACGGGCTCCTCTCGACAGAGAGAAAGTCTCCAGATACACTGTCATTGTGAAAGCGACAGACCAAGCGAGTCCTGTCTCTGATAGGCTATCTAGCAGGTAATTTTACTACGCTATGGAAACGAAATCTATCATTCTATTTGACTAAAATGGAATTTATTTAAGCTGTATTACATTCGCAGCGCTACGATCCACGTGAATATCATAGACGACAACGACAACTACCCACAGTTTAGTGAGAAGACGTATACAGTCACCGTCGATGAGGACATCAGCGTGTCCGATAACCCTATCATTGCCAAGATCAAGTATGATATTTACTATCTTTGTTAATTATACGGCGTTTCAGAAAGTTGCAACATCTGTAGCTACAATGTTTCATACTTTAGCTTCTGAATCTACTAAAAATAAAAGAGAAACTTTCCTATTAGATAAGAATGCAGAATCTTATGAAGTTTTACAACAGACTTCCATTAAAGATCCTTTAAAATATTCTTCGCACCAAGATAAAATTCAAATAGATAGTGTTTATTCGTTGGGCGTCTTGGAAAGTTTTATCGTATGCCGCGCCTGGACGTTGTTTATGCGTCCATAATAAATTGTTTGCTCACAACTAGGATATTACGTACATTGCGGCTTTGTACAAATCTGTTCAATTTATAATAGCAGCAGCTACCGGTATTAAAACTTACACAATTTATCATCCACACAAAACAAATCGTGTACTAACATGAGAGGGGCTGGAAGGATAAATAGCTTCAATAAACTTAAAATATATTATAACACTAGTCTAGCGTGATAAAGTTTACTGCTAGAAAATACAAATATTACAAGTTGTTTAGTTTATTACTTAACAAATAACTTTTTATTAACAGAATAATATCGTGTACTTACTTTAAAAGTATGAACTTAAAAATGTATTGATCATAATGAAATAGAAAATATTTGTGAAGCAAAAGCTAACAAGACAAATAAAAATGATGTCTACTAAAAGCAAATTAAAAATGAATAATTAAACAGCAGTTCGTAACTATAACTTTAACTTTATTGGTACAGGTAACTGTAAGTAGTAAGTTCTATTTACCGAATACATTAACCACTATAAAGTTTAAAATATCTCCAACAGGACGGAATAAATAGTTTCAACTAAAACACGCTTCTACGAGTATCTACTCTATTTCATGTCTTTTAAACTAACTATAAAGTCCACGTTAGTGGAAAATGTCTGGAAGAGTTTGTAACATAGTTTTCGTATAAACAGGCGTCTCGCTAAAAGCTTTCTAAAAATAACAATTTGTGTTACATCGGGTAAACGGTAATTGGACATGACTTTTCTTTCTGCCTTCGAACATACCATTTTATTTGTTGTACACTTATTTATTATCCTGTTATACTTAATACCTTATTCAGAGACGCTAAGTGCACAGAAAGGCGGACCCTTAGCGTAGATTAAATATGATGAATCTACATTTAGCGACAGCTTAACGGATTATGGTAGTTCACTTACACAATTTTACACCACTATTATCAGGGCTAGTGACGCTGATGTGGGACCTAATGCTGCGATCAGATACGCCATTATTGGCGGCAACACGCAGATGCAATTCTCTATCGACAGTCTTAGTGGTGATGTGGCGCTCGTCAAGGCCCTAGACTACGAACAAGTGCGGAACTATCGTCTAGTTATTAGAGCACAAGGTAAGAGCAAAGCTTGCAACTATATCGATTGACTTTGAGAACACACCATTCATTTCTACTAAGAAGTACAACCGTTGAAAGTATATTTTAATGAAAAAGTTACAAATCGAAAATTCCTGTTTCGATAGAAGTAAACTTATTACTTTGATTACAATCGGTACACCACTTATTGTCACGCAACACCTTTGACGCTAACAAATGACGACAGATGGCGGCAGTCCCTCGCGGTCAAATACAACGCAGTTACTGGTCAACGTGAAGGATGTCAATGATAACGCGCCCAGGTTCTACACCTCGCTGTTCCAGGAATCCGTCAGCGAGAGCGTGCCTGTTGGGTACAGCATTGTCAGGGTGAGCTATTCGAACAACTCATAATAAAATCGCTGAAAGACACAACCAGAATTTGTGGACAGTTTATTTAAGAGGTCAAAAGAAGTAAAGGTACAATAAAAATGAACTCTTTCTTTCTTAGGTGCAAGCTTACGATGCAGATGAGGGCGTGAACGCTGAATTGACGTACACTCTAGCGGACAAGGAGTATAATGGCAACAACGACCTGCCAATCAGCATAGACCCTCGCTCCGGTTGGGTCTATACCTCCGCACAGCTCGATAGAGAGGTCCAACCAAAATACCAACTACAGGTGAGTTTAGCAACACGAGGTCCTTTACTCAATAATCAACAATTTTCTAAACGTATTTTTCTGTATTTTTCGATAGGTAACAGCAACAGACGGTGGTGTACCACCACGTTCAGCTACAGCGTCAGTAGCAGTTGTGGTGCAAGACGTTAACGACAACGATCCGGTCTTCTCGCCTCCACAGTACGAAGTGGAACTGGCTGAAGATGAACCTCCTGGCACACCTGTCGTCACTGTTACTGCAACTGATGCTGATGAGGATAATAGGTAAATGTTTAATGGATTTAATTCCACAGGTTTCAAATTACTGCTTCTAGTTTTTCAACATATAGTTATTTATTTTCCTAATTACTTTCGAAGGTGCTTTTACTCAACATGTTATTCATAGGTTGCATTACGAAATCACCGGAGGCAACACACGAGGTCGTTTCTCCATCACATCTCAGAACGGTCGGGGTTTGATCACGGTCGCGCAGCCACTGGACTTTAAGCAAGAGAGGCGATATGTCCTCACCGTCACCGCGACTGACTCTGGCGGTCGCGCAGACACAGCCATGGTGCATATTAACATCACTGATGCTAATAACTATGCGCCTGTCTTCGAAAATGCACCATACACTGCTTCGGTAAGTAACTTTCTAAATAAGATCTACTGGTGGATTTGATTAAATCGTTTTCAAAATTCGAGGATCATTTTGGAGTTTCTCACTCGCCAGAATGTTTTACCTTAGGAAATTCCAGTAATTTAAAATCATATTTAAATTTTTGCTTCCCAAGATGTTTTCCTGATTGTCAATTTTTATTTCTCAAATTGGTTCACTCTATATAATCAAACATCTATATCATCACACAAGAACCACATAAAATTTTCAAAACTATCAGGTTTTCGAGGACGCTCCAGTCGGTACAACTGTACTCGTGGTATCGGCGACTGATAGCGACGTTGGCGTGAACGCGCAGATCACGTACAGCCTCAGCTCGGAGATCTCCAACGAGGCGGTCGCGCACCACGACAGAGAGTTCCTCATCAACCCTCACACTGGAGCGATAACCACCAACAAACTGCTCGATAGAGAGACTATGAGCGGTAAGTAAGAAACAACAGAATTTTCGGTAAACCAGAACTGAAAAACTTTTGCAACTTATGAATCCTCAAATTTATTTGTTATCCTTATACCCGCGATATGTATACCGTAGACCTCAGGATTCACCTTAGGAAATGACTAGTCTAGATGAAACCAACAATGAGGTTTATTGAAATTGTATTAAGTGACAATTATTTCCAGGATATCTTCTAACGGTAACCGCTCGAGATGGCGGTGTCCCATCACTTTCTGACACAACTGATGTCGAGATATCTGTTGTAGACGTCAACGACAATGCCCCAGTATTTAAGCAACAATTGTACACTTCTAGTATTATGGAGGATGCTCTAGTTGGTAAGATATCACCAGTAATTGGTATAAAACCTGATCTTACTTTTAAGATAGCAATGATTTGTTAAATCTTCTCTCCAAGGCTGCTGCCTAGTACTCCAGGCAACCAGGAACAGCACCTGTGAATGTAAATAGTTTTTAAAATATTTATTAATATTGTCACCAGGTACGTCAGTAACGCAGGTGAGCGCGTCAGATGCAGACGTGGGTTTAAACGGTCGAGTTCACTATGAATTGGCGACGCGCGAACGTGAAGAAGGCTCGTTTGCATTGGACGCTGCGTCCGGCGTGTTGCGTACCAACAAGCCGCTTGATAGGGAATCCGTGGCCATCTATGACCTTAAGGCCCTCGCTATTGATGGTGGCACCCCGCCACAGAGTTCCAGCGTTAGTATTTACGTTTACTTCTTTAAATATATCTTCTTCTCTGCATTTACTTCCAGTTCGAAAATATTGCTTGTGTATGGCCCTTTGCAATTTGGGCCAGAGTGAAGTCATTTTCTTAATCTTTCCCAGTTCAAACGATTTCTTTTGCATACTATTTACAGGTGATAATCCATATAAAAGTGGAAGACATAAATGACTCGCCTCCAGTATTTGAAAGTGATTGTCTTACGTTCTACATACCAGAGAATAGTCCAATAGGGACCACTGTCGGAGAAATACGCGCCCATGATCCGGACGAAGGAGCTAACGCTGTCATACATTACTCTATCAAAGGTAACTACTATATGTAACTTAATTACACAGAAATATACCATACACAATTCTTTTTTTTTTCACCTTTAGTTATCATTTAAAAGCACGGTAGTTGTAGGAACTATTATATTAAATATGTTCTTTTATGACGACTTATGCTGTCCATCTCACTTTTAAACAATTATTTGTACACACGTTTTTTACTTCTTTTTTAAATTCTTTTTTATAATTTAAACACACATTTTTATTGTTCTGATTATTTTGTTAATAGCACAAAACCACAGGGATTATATGGACTGTAAGTTCTTTTACAAATGCTTTATTAGTAAAAGAGCTTTATTTGTTTACTGATCTGTTTTAGGCAGAAATACTTTATTAAATCAAATTGTTTTATTCAGGTGGTGATGATTCAAACAGTTTCTCGTTGGAAACTCGACAAGGGTCGGATAAAGCGGAGCTGGTAACGATGGTGGATTTGGACTATGAAAGTCCGAGGAAGAAATACGAATTGGTAATTAGAGCAGCAAGTCCACCATTGTGGAATGACGTCAGAGTTGAAGTTTTAGTGACCGATGTGAACGACAACGCGCCAATGATGAAGGACTTTCAGATCATTTTCAATAACTTTAAAGACTGTTTTCCTGTGGGACCTTTCGGTAGAGTGCCCGCGTATGACGCTGATGTTTCTGATAAGGTAAGTCGAAAGATAATATCTATGAGTCTAAAGGACGGGTGACGACATTAAGTGAGGTTAATTCTAAAGATATTTTATTGTATTTGTTATATTCCAGCTTCAATATCGAATTCTTTCTGGGAACAACGCAAACCTTGTTCTTTTAAACGAAACGACCGGCTCCATGACACTCTCACCACAACTCAATACCAACGTGCCGAAATTAGCAACAATGGAGATATCAGTTACAGGTATTGTATTCTAAAAAGACTAGTTTTATTCGCAGGTAGCAAAGCAGAACTTTTTCAAAATGCATATCAGATCAGATGTCAAAAAAAATATTTTTCCGCTAGATGGCGTGAACGAAATCAAAGCGATGATGCAGCTGTCAGTTCGGCTGATAACTGAGGAGATGCTGTTCAACTCTATCACGGTGCGGCTCAACGATATGACGGCGGAGCAGTTCCTGTCGCCGCTGCTCGGCTTCTTCATCGACGGGCTGGCTGCTATCGTGCCTTGCCCTAAAGAGAACATCTATGTGTTCAGTGTGCAGGTAAACAAGGAGACTGTTGATAAAAGATGTTAAACAATGTTGTGGTTACAATTAAGTCAATAATATTCTTACCCCAATTACTCCTAAATACTGCTTACAACCTGTCAATAAATGTTTAGACTAATATTTACCATATATATATGTACGTTCTTGTCCCCTGAATACCAGGATGACACCGACGTCACAGGCAACATCTTGAACGTTTCGTTCTCCGCCCGACGGCCGGAGGCGGAGTTAACAGCGGCGGGTGCTGGGGCCGCGGGGGGAGATACACAGTTCTACTCGCCCACGCACTTGCGTGAGAGACTTTATCTCAACCGCGCCACGCTCGCTAGGTTGGCCACAGTACAGGTAATAATTCAACATTATTCAGATCCTTTAATGATCATTAAGGGATCTTCTTCTTTAATGATCATTGAGGGAGGCTCTTAAATATCGATTACTGGTTCTAATCTTTTTATTCTATAGGTGTTACCATTTGACGACAACGTGTGCATCCACGAGCCTTGCCTCAACTTCGAGGAGTGCCTCACCGTGCTGAAGTTCGGCAACGCGTCCGGCTTCATCAACAGCGACAGTGTGTTGTTTCGACCTATCTATCCTGTCACCACATTCACTTGTCAATGTCCGCAAGGATTTACTGGTAATTGTTGAACTCACTTTTCAAGTACAGCATCTCTTATGTATTAAAGTAGGCTTAGAGCTTAAAATTACTAATGTATATTTTGTAGGTCTTCGAGAACACTTCCTATGTGATACAGAAGTTGATTTATGTTACTCATCACCGTGTATTAACAACGGTACGTGTGTACGTCGGGAAGGAGGGTACACTTGTGTGTGTGCACCTGGTTTTACTGGTACGTATATCATTGACATAAAATGCTCAATGTTCTAACCCAAATAAACCCTCAAACATCGACTAATACTATTTTTAAGCAATCTAATAACAACTGTCGGTACGTTCGTAAGTTGTTCATTTAACCGCTAAGCCAAAATCGCTTTGGAGATATAACATGCTTTGCTGTCGCTAGTTTGAACTGTTGGTCCTTCGAGTCGGATACCAATGTCTCTTTACAGGAACGAACTGTGAAACGGTACTAACGAAAGCGACATGTGACTTCAACGGTGACGGAACAATCTGCCGCAGCGGGTCGCAGTGCGTGGCGCGCAGGGAGGGCGGCATCTTGTGTCAGGGGTGTACCATCGACGCGGAGTACACCACCGCCATGTGTGAATTGAGAGCTCGAAGTTTTCCAGCTTCGTCTTTCCTGACGTTTCCTGGATTGAAGAAAAGGCATCGATTTAATTTTAAATTGAAGTAAGATCATTTTAGTCTTCTTAAAGAAATGCACCTTTGCAAGTGGCAGGATATTTAAAGGGTTAATTCATACAGATTCGCGACCACATCTCCATCTGGCCTGCTGATGTACAACGGCCGGTACAACGAGCGACACGACTTCGTTGCTCTGGAGATGGTGTCGGGGGAGGCGGGCAGGGCGGGCGGGGAGGGGCTGCGCTTCTCCTTCGCGCTCGGCGGCGCCAAGACTGAGGTCACCGTCGCCGCACATGTCGCTGACGGCGCCTGGCATACTGTTGAGATACAATATTACAACAGGGTAACTAGAGAATATGTCTAGCTTTTATTATCTTAACAACCTAAAACTATATTACATATTTATCAGTCATGTTAATGAATCTTATTTTTTCAGACTGCAACCATGATAGTTGATAACTGTGATAAAGATCTGTCGTTGGCCGG
>QDHC01001390.1:663219-704593 GCA_013186455.1 Papilio dardanus tibullus
GTCTTTGTCACGTTACGTGTATTTGGTATAAATGTGTCTCACTCGCTATCTATAGACATATCCGGATATTTCTTAATCTATGTTGTGCCATAAACACCATAAAGTCATGTCATTATTTATTGAGATTTCCAAAAGTTATTGTATGTAATGACAAAAATGTAGTATGATTTTAAATATATTTTCAGTTTATTTTAATGAAACGTACCAGTCCCACTAGTCCAAAAGAATGGCTTAAGAAATAATTATGAGTTTTACGGAGTCGCTGCACGAAAATGTTAACACTTTATGCCAGGTTTATTGTTCGTTACTCGTACCTTTATATGTTTGTAGTAATTGTTATTTTAACAATTTTAACTGTGATTCCTTTGATATGTCACGAATTGCCGTCATTTTCGGATCCCATTGTGGGATTCGAAACCAGAGGAACATCATTAGCACATCGCTTTATTGCTTGGGAAAATCTCATCGATGAAACAAGACCATCTAAAAGACTCGCAGTTAACCCTAAAGAAATAGCCGATCAAAAACGTATGAACCATACCTATCACAATAGAATACAGATTAAAGGAAAAATAAGTCGTGAACGAAAGAAAAATAAGGGTCATAAAAGAAAGAAACCCAAATACTATTCTACTGGCATTGAAAACAAAATAGAGACTTCGGATAATTCAAGTGCAATGCGAATAGAAAACGGTCATGTACATTGGGGATTTGGTAAAAATGTTTCATATGAAGATGTTAATGCTGAAATGTTGAAAAATCATACAAGGAAACAATGGGTGTCTTTGAAGTCCATGCAGCGTACTCCTGACAAGATTCATCATAATTATGCAACCGGTATGTGTGGAGCTCCCGTATCCGATTATGCTCATTTAGTTATATCTAACTCAGAAAATACATCTTTGTTAGAATTTGAAAATGTTCAAAAACTTTGTAAATTGCAATCACTTCTAGTTCAAGTTGGTGTTAAAGAGTATTACAAATTGTGTCAAAGATCTGTGGGTGAGGAGTCATGTTGTCCAGTGTGGAGTGTGCCAAATTATATAGCTTTAATGTCTGGCAAGACTTCCTGTGAAAATATTACAAAAGAAGATGTTTCTAATACAGTTGTTATTTTAAAGAAATGTGCCAGCTATTTTCATGATTTTAAATTAATGGCATCATGTGAGCTGAACCAATGTAGGGTACCTAAATATTGTTCACAGTACGATGCTGTGTATAATTTGTTATTTTATCTAATAGATGGCGATGCGTTCACTCCGCCGATGTTCAATAACACATTTGTTAAAAATGTAATGACCTTTCTTCCGCTGGCCTGCAGCAGTACTGTTCTTCCGTACTATCAGAAATTGCAAAGTTCAAATTTATCTTATGATAATCTAAAAATTCCTGCCATGGACTTTGGATTGAAGAATGCACTTTTTGATTTATGGATAATTCAGGATACATGGTTGATAGGATTGGGAGGAATCTTTGTATTTATATGTGCATGGATGTATACAAAATCTATAATATTGAGTATACTATTATTCATAGCTATAACATACACAATGGGTGTTGCATACTTCTTATATATTTATGTGTTCAATTTAGAATTCTTTCCCTTCATGAATTTATTAGTAATAGTCGTTGTGATAGGAATCGGAGCTGATGATGCATTCCTTTATGTCAAGATATGGAAGATGATAAGCAGTCAGCTGATAAGAGATAACATAGTAACTCAAGAGAGTGAACTTACAGAAATTAAAAATATTTCGAGTGCTGGTGAAACTATTTTAATACAGATACTGGAGGAGACTCTACGGCATTCTATTCTTACAATGTTTATAACTACATTAACAACGGCAGTTGCATTTTTTGCATCATATGTCAGCTACATTCCAGCTATCAACTGTTTCAGTGTATTTGCTGGTACTGCAGTATTAGTTAATTTCTTACTCATGATAAGCTGGTTGCCAGTATCACTATATATATTAGATGTAAAATTGTACTCGACTAGTAAAAAACCATGGAGTAATGTGATTTATAAAGCTATTAATGAAATTGGAGAGGATATCAGAGTTATATTAAATAGATTTATTATAGCATTTGTTACAAAATCATACATAGGTATCATAGTAATATTGGGTGCTATAGGAGTCGGTAGTATTGTTGTAGTTTTTTATAAGCCTGGACTTAAATTACCAGATTCAAGACAATTTCAGCTGTTTCAGACTTCCCATCCATTTGAATTGTATGATATGGAATATAGAGATAGATTTCTTTTTGAAAGATTTGGCAAAGATTTAGGTGTTGGTAGTAAAATGCCTCTAAGGTGGATATGGGGTGTGAAAGCTATTGATAATGGTAATCACATGGATCCTGCATCGACTGGACAATTAGTTTTTGATACAGAGTTTTCTATATCAGATCCTAAATCACAACTGTGGTTGGCAGAGTTCTGCAGGAATTTGAAAGGCCAACCATTTTATCAACACACCCTCGGCCCACTATTGCCTAATTGTTTTATTGAGAGCTTTAGAATGTTCATGAGCAGGAGATGCATTGATAATATTGATAAAATAAACAGAACACCTTGTTGTGAATCTTCAAGGTTTCCATATACAAAGGAAGTTTTTGACTTTTGCATTTTAGCAGCAATGGAATCATTATATCAAACTCCAAGGGAACTTTTTATGCCAGGAGTGGCTGGTCCTAAATTTCTAAGGAGTGCCAATCCTCCTAATGTTTCGGCAATAGTAGTGGAGTTTGAAAGTGTTGTTCCATATTCAATGTCTTACACAGCAATGAATAACTTTTTTCTACAAGTTGAAAATTGGACAGAACATCAATTAAAGTCTGCTCCGCCGAGCATGCGCAATGGTTGGTTTTTGTCGGACCTACAGTTTTACGATTTACAGAAAACATTAGCGAGTGGGACTGTGACGGCTTTAATATTGTCAGCTAGCTTAGGATTTATAGTACTTATACCGGCTACCTTTAGCTTTATGATCAGTATTTGTGCATTGGCAGCGATGGTTTTCTCATCTACAGTCACAATAGCCATCTTAGTGTTAAGTGAATGGAAATTAAATGTATTAGAAAGTGTAGCAATATCAACATCAGCAGGGTTAGCTGTAGATTTTAGTCTTCATTATGCTCTAAGTTATACAAATGCCAGTGGCACAAAGTCCACTAGAGTTAAATATGCATTGACAGCATCATCCGGCCCTACTGCGGCTGCGGCCCTGACCACAGGGTTTGCTGGAATATTTTTACTTCGATCAAATTTATTACCCTATTCCCAAATCGGTGTTTTTTTGGCGTTAATCATGTCTGTCAGCTGGGTGTATGCCACCTTTTTTCTTTGTTCTCTTCTACAATTGTTTGGTAAAACTTCAGGCAAAGAGACAGCAACTGATGAAAGAAAGTCTATCTCTCGCGTTAGTTCTATCTGTTCGGGAGTGCCTAACTTGGAGAGTCATGAGTTAGAACATTTGGCAGACAGTAATCGCACAAACATCACGCACTCGCATAGTCCTTCTAGTATTAGCGCTACCACTGTAGTTCTTCACGATGACTGCCAAAATTCGCTTGGTAGGCTTGACAAGAAACATAGTATTGAAGTAGACAATGACTGAATGTTTAGATGTATAATGTAACTTTATACCAAACATAGCACTCAAAGTCTGGAGTATTTTTGCAATTCAGCAGTATTATTTTGACTTTTTACTTTCTTGATCTTTTTTAATGTAACTTTTATCATGATTATAACATTTTGTATAAATTTACTGTTTTATTATTGTTAAACAACAACATTTAGGAATTATTGTGACAATAAATAAATAGTTCACACAGGACAATATAAGAAGTGAGCTTAGCTTTATTGAGAATTTTGTTGCTTTGTAATATTTTAATTTTAAATTCAACCTAATTCGTACTATAGTATTGGTATGTATTAAATAAAATTATTTGTCAATTTTTCGGGCTAATAAAAATTCTAGATGTTAACTCAAATATTCAAGAACAGTATTATAATTTAAAATAATTCAGTTGCATTCTGTAAATAGCTTAGATATAAGTTTACCTTGTTTATATTATTTCTGAACCTAATTAAATACTAACAGTATTATTTAAAGCGTTATAAAGTGAATGTTATATGATATAGTTGAACATAAAGTCCCTGTATATTAAATAAACGTTTAAAGTATGCAAAAAGTTGTATCAACTGTTTACATGTGTACAAAATTATATTTTTGTTATAAATTTATTGTGCCAATTTAAAAATGCAAATTATACTCGTAAGCCTAATGATCTGATAGATATAACTATGCTCAATGAATGCATTTTCACAATTTTAGTAGTAAATATAAATGAATGGTTTATGTTGAATTTCTAATATTAAGCAGTATTATAATATGTAAGTGAACAGAATATTTATGTCCTGTATAATGTGTGTACTTAAACAAAATACATCATGAAAGTAAAATAAAATGTTACTTTTACAATTGATTTGTTTATATTAATTGGCCCTAAAGATTTTTTTTATAATATTACTCAATGGATTAAACTACAGGGAGAAGCTGGTTAGTTTATAATATGTCTGTTCGGCTAGAGAGATTATAATCTAACGATATTTTATATAACGGTAACGTAAACGTTATACATACTGATACTGACTCTTCTCGACCCCATGTAATTTACTTTAAGGGATACTTAAGATTTTTCGTACACAAATTAAATGTGCATAATGTATGCTTAGATTTATATAAATCGCATATTTATTACAAAAAAGCATATTCCAAAGAAACTACAATATAGTATGCGTAAATTGGAACATAATAAATTGACATATGTCACTGACAAAGAAGTGTCAAGTGAAAAAGCCATGATTTCATTTCTATGATTCATACAATCAACAAACAAATAATTGAAATACGACTTACTCATCAGTAGTTGTGTGATATTAATTTTAAAGTAAAGTTAACAAAATGTTTTCAACAAATCCGAATTACACGAAGCTCAAAACTCACTTAAGACTGGCTATAAACCGTCTTAAATTACTTGAAAAAAAGAAAACTGAATTGGCACTAAAAGCTCGAAAGGAAATTGCGGAATACATAGCTGCTGGAAAAACTGAACGTGCTAAAATCCGCGTAGAGCATATAATCAGGTAATATAAAGTATAATGCATTGATTAATTACAATTTCTGTAAACTGTTGTGCAACTATCATACGCGATTTCCGTGTCTCAATTTTCCTTATTCTTTTAAATGCTTATTTGTTTTAGAGAGGATTACATAGTGGAAGCTATGGAAATAGTTGAAATGTACTGTGACTTGATACTAGCAAGATTTGGTCTTGTTACTCAAATGAAAGAATTAGACGAAGGTTTGGCTGAAGCCATATCAAGTCTGATTTGGGTTGCGCCGCGCATGCACACTGATGTACAGGTCAGTTAAACGGTCTCTTTGTGTCTGTAGTTAAATATTTTAATTATATGACTTAACCTAAGGTTTCGTAACACCGAATGCACGATAAAAAACGGACTTACGCCGTAGCAAAATACCCGTTTTTATCGCAAACTCGGTCTATTAACACTTCGCGTGCGGGCAACGTATTTTTACGTTTTTTGCAGTCTGTCACTGGAGCGCGGGTCACGTAAAAATACGTATTTAGTAGATTTGTGGTGGATACTCGCTAACCACTACAAATCTACTAAATAGGTATAATTATATGTATGTGTTACATTATACACGTGGTGTTTGCTTTGCTAGGCAACGCTTTGCATTTTTTTCCACAATTTATGATTGTCGAGTTACTCTTTTTAGTTAGGTATTTTTTGTTAGGTCTTTTGTTGAGCTATTTCGTCTTCCGCGCGATTCACAAAAAACGCCCGCTGCACGCGTAATTCGGCGGCGATATATGCCCGCATGCCAAGTGTTAAGAATAGGATTTTTTTCCCCTTCATTATTACCTGTAAAAAACAAGAAAAATAATTTTAAAATATTGTTTTCTAATTCTAGTATATAATGAATTTTCTAACAGTATGTTAATCAAACTTGTCCATAAAATACTTTAAGGCACCAAATGTACAAAGTTAATAAGATTTTTGCTATTTTTAATATAGTTTACTATTTTATTTTGTTTTCAGGAACTTAAGATTATTTCAGATCTGTTGACAGCAAAGTATGGTAAGATGTATGCGGACGCATGTCGCAGTGAAGATGTGAACACAATAAGTGATAAGTTGAAACACAAGATGTCTGTGCAGAGTCCACCTAAGATACTCGTGGAGAGATATCTCATAGAGATAGCTAAGAAATATAATGTTGAATATGAACCTGATGAGCAGGTGATGAGAGAGGAAGAGGGTAAGTACACCTGGATAAGCAAGAAACCTCGATAAGTGATTCATTGTCTGGTATCCAGTCAACTTCCATATAGTCCAGGATAGTATCTTAGTTGAGTAGATAGTAATTTAGTAACTATATGTATCTGAACAGGAACATTTTAGTAGAGTAGATTAAATCCTTTATTCGGATATTTGCTACTTGGTACTTGACTAAAATACTATCCTGGTGTGAACAACACTTAATCGAGAAACTTAGTTCAGAAAGAAACCTCTATAAGTTAGATAAAAATTGCCGTTTTTGGATTCTCACTTGTCTAGCTTCAACTGTGATGTCGTAATACTGGTTCCAAAATATCTTTGTAAATTTTGATTTCCTATAGTTATCTCGTCAAATAGAATCTTCTGAACTAAAGTACAGGCACATGCCCAGACTAAAGGAATAATTTTTTTTTGACAAAATAAATGTCAATTTTTTTAACGACTTTCAAAATAAGGAGTCTGTTTTTTTTACATTTTTTAATTTCATTTTTTTGTTGCATTTCAAATTGTAGTACCCACTTTTATACAAATCACTACAACTTTTTTGTTACCCTCTCCATATATTCTGTGTGCCTATCCATGTTAGCAAAGGAGCCAGCTGAAAACCAGCGCAGGGAAGGTTTAATCTGTCCCTGCATACACTGAGCTGGCTCCTTTTGCCACAATTTACCTTGCTATGTGTGCTTTTGGTTTTTTATGGTACTTCTGTGTGGCAATAAATGTATTTTCTTTCTCTCTTACAACTAAAATTGTTTTCAGGTCGAGATGCATTATTAATTGATGTAAATGGGCCACCCTTGCCTCCGGGGTTCATAGGGTTTCCATCCATGCCGAGCATGCCTAGCATGCCTAGCATGCCCAGTTTGCCGAGTCTGCCCAACCTGTCCGGACCTACTGTGCAGCCATTCGCTTATCCTACAGTTGTAAGTTACATGAAATAAGAAATTATCAGCAGTTGAATATACTTTATTGTATAGTGGCTTTAGCCCGGGACTCTGTCCGCACGGAATTAATAAAAAAAAATATCAAGTTTTTTATTTTTATCAAGATTATATCAATAATCAATAATAATCAAATAATCAAAATATCAATATCAAGATTTTTTTTCAGAAATTGTCATGTCCTTTTAGACATGATGACATAAGGAACTGTTGGCTATTTAACCAAAATGTCCTTTCTGACGATGTCAAATTTCATCTAAGTCTGTGGAACCGTTCCAGAGATATCTTTGAAAAAACATCCATTCATTATTACTTTCGCATTTATAATATTATATTTTTTATGTTTAGCAACCTTCCGGAGGTAAGGCGGGTGGTTTCGTAGCGACCCCACCGGCCAACTATCCGGGTGGTCCCAGTGGCTCGCCCATGAACTATAACTTGCCTCCAGGAGTCGACTCGAAGAATCTAAGCAACAGCTTTCTACAGGTAATTTATTTTTGGATACTTTAATATTTTGCACTCATAAAAAAATATTTTTTTTTTCGTTTGTATTTGTTTCATTTAATAATTTCATGCGAACCATTTTAAAGGGAGTCTTATAATCCCATGGCTTCATTAGACGGAGTTCGCGCAAAAAGCTAAATCCTCGTTATTATCGCGAACTCGGTCTAATGAAGCCATTGAGTTAGAGTAAATCATTTCGCCTCACACTTTTTCTAGTTATTCAGTTTGTATCTTATTTTCTATACCAAGCAGTTGTTTAGTGGACATAAACAGCTAATGTATTGCATGTATTTTTTATTTTTATACTCCAATACAAGCTAAAACCTTGCAGTTGAGTATTTTGTCAAGTCATAAGCAAGCGTTGGTGAATTATATCTAGGAAATACAACTGTTTCTTTTCTTACAGGAAGAAATGCATAATCTACCGCCTGCTTATGATAGTATTGCACATGATATGGTAATTTCATTTTTATATACTATTTCGCATGTATTAATTTTTACTAGTTTTATCATTATACTCGTAGTATGGAAAAAAGACATTTTGACTCAATACAATCATTTGTTTCCAAATATTCCATATATTCCAAATTCCTAATTTCTAGACATTTATATCTTATGATTAGTAAAACATATTACAGAACAAGGATAACTGACATGATGGGCAACCTACAACGTGGCCAAGTCAAAAAAACTAAATTTTGACAGCTAGTGAACTGTCAATTTTTTTTCATGCTCTAGTGAGAGCCGCTGTCGATGTCAAAAAAGTGTCAGAAGATCTGATTTTTTCTTTTTTTGTCCGTATTTTTAGTCAATTTTAGCTATTAACTGATAGAACTAACCGCCATAGGCTCTCATCGGGTCAGGTATCCTTTAAGTACCAATTTTTGTCCTCAGCCGGCTCACGTACCAACGCCACAGCCTCGGTCCCGCGTACCACAGAACTATTTCCCTGAACTACCAGAGTTACCGTCCGTACCATCAGACCTACCGTTACCTTCGGTACCGCACAGCAACAGTAACATCACTGACTCTAGTGCACCAGATGAAATTGACTTTGAAGATCTGAACCGACGTTTCGAGGAATTGAAGAAGAAAAAGTGATTTACTGATGTTTCGGCTTCATTAGACCGAGTTCGCGATACAAACGGAGAGTTTAAACTTAGTCCATTTTTATCGCGAATTCAGTCTAATGGAGCCTAGGCAAAAAAACTTTTATTATTATTAAGTTTTGTTAGCAAAATATTTTTTGCTAAAAAAACTTTTTCATTTTCAACTAACGGTCGAATATTGTAACGATTACAATCTAACAGACGTAAAAATTTAAATAGAATTTGGATGTTTAAGATGCTGTTACATAATTAAATGAAGTTTCAATATTCGGACCATTTGTCATTAATGTCACATATTCCCGCATTCACACGGCCGCTTTTTTACCTCTCTTGCGCCTACGAACGTTTTAAACTAATAAAAACACTTATTTCATTCTCTGAGCCCTTAAAGTGCAATATTGCGGAATAAATAAGGTCTCATTTTAAAAGCTGTGCTGTGAAAAGGCATTTCTATTTCAACGCTTTTATAACGCGCGGTATAAAAACGCCCGTGTGAATTTCTTATACTTAAACCCTTATGCGTGCAATTTAAAAGGATAAAAGTTTGTGAGTTTACTTTAACAAAATAGTTAATTGCTCACCAAGGGAGACGATTAGTGTAGATTTTTTATACTAAATCTTTACTAAAAGGTACGTTGTACTGCTGTAATATATGTATTTAAACTTGGCACGTCAATAACTAGTGTGCTCTTTGACAAGACGTGCCAACTCTATTATAGGTACAATGCTTGTGCTAAATAATATGTCAATTTATGAATGAAAATAATAATTAGTTATAGCTTTCTCTAAATATCTTATTTTTTATAAGAAGGTAAGTGGAAAAGAACACTTTTTGGACGTAAGACAAAAAGGCCCTACACATGCTGATCATGGTCCTTGACACTAGAGAGAAGTAGGTCTCTAACCCTACGGCTACATTAGATCGTTGTCCCGCAAAAAACCGTAGGCCGGAGCAAAATCTCAGTTTTTATCGCGAATACGGTCTAATGAAGCCCAAGGTTAATAAAAAAGTTACAAAAGGTATTTTGATTTGCAATTATGTATTTTATTTTTTTATTAAAACAAATAATATGAAAATGAATTCTAAAAAAATGAGAAAAATATTTAATTTGTTAAGGAAAGGAATGAATTGTTATATTTTGTAATTTAGGTCGTGTTTTGTTTAATGATAAACATTCATTTTTTTATATTAAAAAGCATAGATAATATTGAATAAAAATTAAGTTACATGGTTTGATAAATAAGTTATGACAATACTGCATAAAAATTTAAAAAAACTAATTGTACAATTATTTAAATCTTCATTTTATTAAGATTCGTGAAGATATTGTAAATATATTATTATAAGGACATAATTATTTTCTATATTTTTGATTGTAACAAAATATTTTTTTGGGTTTCTACTAATGAAATACTTGTAAGTTTGAAACGTAACCATTTGTACACAAGACAACGGAAGTCTGCTAATTTACTATCTAAGCTACTAATACGATATCCGTACAAAAGTACGCCATGCAGACGGAACGCTTTTTTAGCGCGCGTTGAAAAAACGTCCGTGCGTATGTTTCCGTCACCTTGTGTATGAAGGGCCTTTCTACTGAAAATATAAATTATGTTAATATTATTTTCCAAGGTGCATAAATAAAAGATTTATTTCTCATTTCGTTTTACGTTTATTATTGCTTGTATTGTTACAATATAAAAAAAAACTTTTATTTTTTTTATTCTAATGAATCAATTATAAATTATGAAAACAATTTGTTTTATTACCTATTTACCTTTTGAACTAAGCTGGGTAGCAAGTGTTGACAATGTGGAAACCGCTTAAACATCGGTTATAACGACCAAAGCAATATATCGAAAAAACTATTGTACGTTTCCACTCGTATTACTTGTATAAAAATTTCCTCATATGAATAATGCCGTATAAAGCCAGCTACAGACGTTTTTTAACTGCACAGTATTAAGTGTAAAACTACAGTTCTCAGTTTTGCCTACACACGTCAGTTTTAATTGCGCAGTCGACGTGTACAGTACAGACCGTCTGTAGACGGCTTTTGTAATACGCAAGCAGATTTCATACAATTTTTGAATCCCCCCACCTCTTGTTATAAATGTACGCAAACCTCTAACCCCAAAAAAGAGGAATATCGCGGTGTTTGTATTGGCCTATTGGTTATAGCGTCCGGTCGCTTACAATGTCGTTATAAGCGGTTTTTACTATAACATCTGAAATCTAAATTGATAGCTAAATAACTGTCAGCTAGCGAAAACTTTGAAAGCTGAAATATAATATAGAATGATATAATTGTAACTTCATAATAATTTGATAATTTCTTGAGAGCAAGCTGATATTTTCTTGATGTTGGCATCACTGGACGCGTTGTCGCTGTCTCGCTTCAGTCGGTTGTGTAATTGAGTGTTTGTTACTATTTTCGTTTGTATATGAAGTTTTTGTGGAGATTCAGCGAGCAGAGTTCCTAATGCAACTAGACCTCTGTGGGGGAATAAAACTAAATTAGTTATATAGAAGCTTTTAGTTGTCAGATTTAATTAGATTTTAGTAGATATTGTAGGACTGTGCCTACATTCTGAAAAGTATCGACAATTATCAGAATTCTCGAAATAAAAAAAAAACGAACTGCATAACTAAATTAACTGCACTCTTAAACTGTACAGTTAAAACTGAGCGTCTTTTGACGAGATGAGATGATTGACGAGACGTTCAGTTTTAACTGTACACTTTAAGAGTGCAGTTAATACTGAACGTTTGTGCTTTATGCAAGACTTTGATGAAAAGAGTTATATATCCATGCAAGATGTAACTTTGGTTACACGGATAGTTGCTTTAAAATTTACTAAAAATAACTCCCTCTGCGGCCACAGACAATGTTACCTGAAGTAAGCTTCATTGTCAGTGAGCCTGTTGAGGAGGTGCAGCAGGCAGTCGGTGAGGTCCGCCGCGTCCGGCTGCTGCGCCAGCGCCACTGACAGGTTCAGCAGCAGCGACGCCGCGGCTATCTGCAATCTTACTACGTCTACACCTAGCCTATCCACAGCTACAGCTTAGGCCCTTCGTACACAAGGCTACGAGATTTCAAACCTTACCTTAATACATTCTTGTTTGTTGTTATTATCCAACAGATGGCGTTAGGATACACATGAAGTTCTATTGATAGGCAGATGATAAAAACTCAAAACATATTAACTCGAGTTTTTATCCGAAACGGATAAAAACCCGTATGATTAAGAAAACAAAGTATCGAAACGTTTTACTCCAATTTCCCCAGTATTGCTAGCGTCAATCCTTTTTTTCCTTTTTGCCGTCAGATCCTGGTAGACCTATACATACGCGGAAGTACCTAATAATTTTATTTTTGTTATTCTTTTATTCCAATCTTGTTCATTCATAAAAAAACACATGTTAAATTACATTTATGAAATGACTAGTTTTTATCCACGTTTTAGGTAAAAATCACGCCGAAAAGATTGAAATTATGGGTATTTATACATTTTGAGTTTTTATCCGGATGAAATCCCAACACTGTAAAATTCTAATAATTTTTTTTTTAATTTCCCCAAAGAAGAAGTGAGATGTAGAGGTATAGTTAACCTGTGCGTTGTTGGAGAGATGCGTGAGGCAGAGGAGGGCGCGCTGCACGGCGTCGCGCGCCGCCAGCACCAGCATCTCGCCCGCCAGCTCGCTGAACGCGTTCACCAGCACGCGCATGCACAGCAGCTGATTCGCTGACAGATTATCTAACAAAAATATAAATAAAAAAAATTACATGTTGAAAAACCTGAAAAAAATATCCAAAACAATTAAAAAAAATCTTAGAAATGAAAACTTATTGGCATTTTGGTACTGAAAAATTATCCAAAACAAAAATAAAAGAATCTTGGAAATTAAAAACTTATTGGCATATCAAAAAAACTGAAAAAATATCCAAAACAAAAAATTTAAAAAAATCTTGGAAATGAAAATCTTTTTGAAATATTAAAAGAAGTGAAAAATTATTCAAAACAAACAAAAAATCTTGAAAATGAAAATCTTTTTGAAATATTAAAAGTGAAAAATTATACAAAACAAAAAATTTAAAAAAAAATCTTGAAAATGAAAACCTTTTTGAAATATTAAAAGAAGTGAAAAATTATCCAAAAATAAAAAATATTGTAATAAAAAAATCAAACCTGGATTAAGCAATGAGAGTAGATATTTGACAAACGTCGGTCCGTACGTCGTGTCAAATAACTGCGCGTTGATTTCCTTCCTTCTTATCGCTAACCTTGTCACGTCCAACACGGGGAATAGGATTTCTTAAAAAAAAACTTACTATTATAATAAACGCGAAAGACGGAATGGATATATATTTTTTTAAATTTATTTTTTACAAAAATAATATACTTTTTTTATTCTTTAACACGCCAAACCACCGAGTGGTTTGTAGGCGCACCTTTTTGTAAATACTATTTTTTCTTTTTTTTAACAAAAAAATTGAGTTATAAGAATATAATAATTTTATAGTCTGGAAGAATACATAGACTTATGTGTTTTTTTTATTTCGCGCCAATGCAGGCCATAGATAATTTATAAATAAATTTAATTGTTCTTTTTAATTTAATTTATTAATGGGTCGTTGGTTTGGTACATTTTTTAACCCCACGGGGAACTTATTCTTAGTTGATTTAAAAATATATTTTGTTCTTACCTTTGGGCCATTCCAACATTTTTTTCAATAAACCAATTGTATCTGGATTGAATGTACTATTCTAAAAAAAAAACATAAAATTACATTTTTTATTTATTTCAAAATTTATCTTAAAAGATTTCTCGTAAACTTTATGTGGTGTAAATAACCTGTCCGCATTGCACTTTATTTTACAATTTGATTTAATTCTTTTAAATATGCTTTAAAAAAACATAGATTCCTTTGATAACAAATTAGTGTTTTTCTATCCTATTATAAAGAGGAAAACTTTATATATTTGTATGTATTGAAATAACTCAAAAACTACTGGACCAATTTCAAAAATTCTTTCACCATTAAAAAGCTACATTATCCCCGAGTAACATAGGCTATATTATTTAATTCTACGTAGACAACAGATAGTAATATATATAAAAATACATACCATTTCACCTAATTTAACAATATTCTCTAATTGTTCGTCCGTGAAGGAGTTAATGCCGTCTCCGGTCTTACTGTTGAATTCTTTTAATTTATCATATATCGCTTTTAAATTTGCTTGATCGAATCTAAAAATAATATTAAAATCAATTAAATATAATAAACCTGTTATAACACCTGTTAGCTTGATTATCTGTTTTGTATAGCTTTATTTATCTATCCTTTTATAAACTGTGAGATAATTTGAGCTGTTGTGTATACTAAATGAAAAAACATAAGCAGCAAAGGTACAAAGATGCAAAGGTACAAAGATGCAAAGGTACAAAGATGCAAAGGTACAAATATGCAAAGGTACAAAGATGCAAAGGTACTAAGATGCAAAGGTACAAAGATACAAAGGTATGAAGATGCAAAGGTACAAAGATGCAAAGGTACAAAGATGCAAAGGTACAAAGATGCAAAGGTACAAAGGTGCAAAGGTACAAAGATGCAAAGGTACAAAGATGCAAAGGTACAAAGATGCAAAGGTACAAAGATGCAAAGGTACAAAGGTACAAAGATGCAAAGGTACAAAAGGTACAAAGATGCAAAGGTACAAAGCTGCAGAGGTACAAAGATTCAAAGGTACAAAGATGCAAAGGTACAAAGATGCAAAGGTGTAAAGGTTCAAAGTAGGTACAAAGATACAATGGTACAAAGATGCAAAGGTGTAAAGGTGCAAAGTAACAAAGGTGAAATAAATACTGACCTGATATAACTATCATGTGGTATATACCGCCTGTCTGGCGACACGGATGTGCTGGAAGTGGTGTAGGCGCCGGCGCCCGTGAACGGGTCCATAGCGGGCGCCGCCCTCGTCGTAGGCCCAGACCCCGGCACATACCGGGACTCGCCAGTAAATGGATCTGCATAACTATTTAAAAAGGCAAAATAATAAGTGTCATTATTTAGTCACGTGATCACATAGATTAAAAGAAGCAGATGAGACATGATATATGTCACACTGACATCGACTGAGATAGATTTATACGAAATATACGTAACGTGACAAAGACAGTGATATAGATCTTAGGTCCCTTTCTCTCTATGCGATAATTAGCTATTGAAAAAAAGCAATACACACAAAAAAAGCTATAATAAGGAACATTAAAGCATTAAAATATAAAATAGATCATTGCTCTCAGACTCAGACAGAAATTACAGCTGTGTTAAAGGTGCCAAAAGAGGTGACAGTTTTAAGATTTTGTCTAACTTATCTGTGCTACTAACAGTAGCTCTATTTTCACTATGTTTAGAGCAGTAATCTATACTAATATTATAAAGAGAAAATGTTAATTTTTGTATGTATTGAAATAACTCAAGAACTGGGACGATTTCAAAAATTATTTCACCATAAAGCCTAGTACGCACCAGGATAGTATTTTAGTTGAGTAGCAAGTAGCAAGTATCCGAACAAAGGATTTACTAATCTACTCTACTAAAAAGTTGCTGTTCGGACACAATTAGTTACTAAATTACTAGTGCATAGGTTTAGGCTTAAACGAGTGCGAACAGTAGTAAATCCTTTGTTCGGATAAATGCTACTTGCTACTCGACTAAAATACTATCCTGGCGAACAAGGCTTTAGAAAGTTACATTATCCCCGAGTAACATAGACTATATTATTCAATTCCAAGGGGACGAAGTCACGAACAGCTAGTTTTAGTATAATGTATGTATACAGTCGGACTTGGATAAGCGGGAAACCTCTATAAGGGAGAGTCATTCTCTGGTCCCTTCGAGCTACCTCCATAAGCGAGAAACTCGGATTAGAGAGACCTCTATAGGCAAGACAAAAATCTTGGTCCCTTGGATTCTCGCTTATCCAAGTTAGACTGTTGTAGAAATAATATAAAATTTCAACTTACTCACCCGTTACTGGGTGTAGGCAGAGTATTCAATTTTGCATTAGTTATTATAAAATTGGCTACTTGCTCCAAGTACACTTGTGGTAGATTGTTTCTGAAAATTACATAATACTTGAAAACATTAAAAAAATTATATTAATCACATAGTATAAAACAATGTCGCTTTCTCTGTCCATCTGTATGCTTAAATCTTTAAAAATACGTAATAGATTTTACGTTTTTTTTAATAGAGTGATTGAAGAGGAAGGTTTATATGTATAACATCGATTAAATGGTCGAGAAATACTATTATTTTTTAGATTTCTAATGTGATGTAATTATTATTTTTTCAGCGTATTTTCATTTTTGTAGTGCTGATAAAAATGTTGATTGCACCCGTACGAAGCCTGGGCAGGTCGTTATAAGTATTATAAAATAAGATAAGGTTCGATCCATGATGGGCTTCATTTTCCGTCATCCACGACTAGCGCGTATTTTGGGTGAATACACATATCTTTGAATTTCTTCGCCGATATGTGCAGACACGATGTTTTCCTTTTCCGAAGAGCGTCGGGTAAGAATATTAGTATTATAATATTTACTTGTGTATAAATGCTTGAGCTGCAACCCAGGGATCTTCAGTTTTATTAAACGGCAGTTTAATTGGCGGCGCGCCGTCTTTGATGTCTACGCTGAACACATAATCGTATTCCTGAAAAAAGAAGACAAAAAAATATTGTAAAGTTAAAAAGACAAATAGAACATTATAAAATAAAGTGGACTTTTGTAACCAACTTCCTATAGATGGTTATGAAGTTTTTTTTTAATTACTTGTGGTAACTTTAGTAAACATATTGTTTACTTACTCTACGGCCACATTAGAGCAAGTTCGCACAAAAAATTGACATTTTGCTTTGATATAATGACTTTTCGCGTGACATCGGTCTAATGAAGTGACAGGGTTAGAGAAAGTTACAAAGTAACCATTATACAAATATTTATCTAGATTTATGTATGTAAAAAAAAAACAAAAAAACCTTAACTAGAAGAAGTTTCTTCATTTTTCTTGGTCTTTTAAGCCTAGTTTGCATCAGGATAGTATTTTAGTGGAGTAGCAAGTAGCATCTATCCGAACAAAGGATTTACTACTGTTTGGACTCGTTTAAGCCTATACCTACGCACTATGATAGTAATTTAGTAACTAAACGTGTCCAAACAGCAACATTTTAGTAGAATAGATTAGTAAATCCTTTGTTCGGCTACTTGCTACTTGCTACTCGACTAAAATACTATTCTAGTGCGTACAAAGCTTAAGACCACATAATGACTGTAAAGAGTGCCTCAACTGGACTGTCAGAAAAAAACCAACAAAATAAAAAAGAATTAAAACTATTTTAAAACTACCCTACCTTTCCCTGATACATAGTCTTGCCCTCTGTAGGCGGCGTCGCGCCCATCACGTCGCCCACCTCGCTCCACGCGCCCTCTGCCGCGCTCCACGAGTAACACTTCACATTAGTACCGCGTCGTACTAACTTCGTCTGTCCGTCTGTCTTACCCGCCTCTAGTAATACCTCCGGTCCCGGTATACTGGGAGTAAATAATAAATAAATATAAAAATTGTTAGTTTTTGAACATGTCTATTGGTTTCTGAACATACTGATATGTGTTATGTGTCGGTTGTACCAATATAAAATGTCACCTTCTTGCCCTTTTTAGAGAAAGTAAATCTGTGGTCAATTCTAAATTTTATTTCATTAAAACAACCACACTCTGCTATCAAAAGTGTTAATACATTAAAAAAAAACATGGGGAGTTTTAAGAAAAATAAAAATTTCAATTACAAACACACATACATACCTGCAAACTAAACTAAAGTTTATTGTAAATTAGAATAACTTTTAATTCTAAAGTCTTGTATTTTGTTGTAGCTTAATTGTGTAATTAATAGAAGCTGTTGACTTTAAAAAATAAATTATTACCGTCCAACCTGGATAAGAGATAGTCCAAGGATGACAATATTTGTCTTTTATCTTAGGGCTTCATTAGACCGAGTTCGCGATAAAAAACGGACTTACGCCGAAGCAATATCTCCGTTTATACCGCGAGCTCGATTTAATGAAGGTAGAAATTAAACAAGGGAAGAAGTGGCAGTTTTTTACTGACTTGACAATAACAATTTTCTTTCTACCCTCGCATATACAAATCTTTAATACCTGTATTCAATATTTAAGACAAAACGAAAATAAGACATAATATAATTGACTTACTCAGATAGTTTATATCCTCCGATTTCTTGTTTGGCAGCAAACTGCATCTTCTCCACTTCTTCCTCAAAGGTCTTGATAGTTGCTTCATCAGCGTACCTCGCTGGGTCTTTAGTAAATACCCTCACAACACCATCGCTAGAACCTGAAAGTTAACTTCTTACTTATATATTAAACACTAGCTTTTGCTCGCGACTTTGTTCCTGGTGAATTAAAAAAATATCTATGTTACTCGGGGATAATGTAGCTTTATAACGGTGAAAGAATTTTTAAAATCGGTCAAGTAGTTCTTGAGTTATTTCAATATCTACAAAAAATACAAATTTTCTCTATATTAATATAGATTATAAATAAGAAATTTTGGATGTATAGATCTCATTTGCACTAAGTAGAACATAGCGCATTACAAACTTTTATTTAATTAAGTTTTAACTCAATAAAAACCTTATTAATATTAATTTCTTTGCATATAATATACAGCTATTAAATTCTACTCCTGCTACAAACCAAAAAATATACTGTAAAATTTCCTTAGAAGGTTGGTATGAGTACTAAAAATCAGGGTAATTCCCTCAGCCTCTGAATACTATACAATCATAAAAAACATCAAAATCATATATTAATTAATAATTTAACACATACCTGTAACAATATCACCATTATCCAAGCATGTAACACTCCAAACAGATTGCACGGGAAGGTGTATCTCTCTCACACAGTCTCCGTTAGACCACAACCTCACCGTGCCATCCTCGCCACATGTCGTGAAACTGTTGGCTACACCAGGGTTAATGCAGATACTGGAAAACATACATGTATTTATGAAATAAAAATAGTTTGCAATCTAAATGGACATAATTTATGTTGTTTTCTGTAATGGGTGTTTTCTATGACCAAACAACTGATCAACATATCAACCAATCGACCTATCAACCAATATACCCATCAACCAATCAACGGATTGACCTATCGACCAATCAACTTATTAACAGGTTAGCATGTCAAGCAATCTACCTATCAGCCGATAGACCCAATGCGAACAATATAACCTCTCTGGGCCAATCAGCCCCTAAATATTAAGATAAAGGTAAAGCTTTACTGATTATGTAATAAGAACTCACCTATAAATATAATTAGAATGTCCATAATAAGTGTTCAGTCTCTCTCCTTTATTAGTCCACAATCTGACAGTGGCATCGTTGGAACAACTCAGGAATACCTCCGCGGTAGCCACGGCCAGACCTCTCACACAATCTGTATGGCCTATAAGATAATATCAAAAACTTCTTAAAATTATTCCTGTTATATTGCTACTGGTAAAGTATAGAATACTGCGGTACTATATTGTATCACTAATTTAAATATTTTATGTATAGTATAATACACTAAAACAGTTACTTATGGCCGAATGTAAAAAAAACTCAATATTAACCGAGATCGCCGTAGATTGGAGTTTAATTTAATTTTATTAAAACATATGTAATTACATTATTTGTGGACATAACATGTGGGATGCTCTTAAATATTTGAGTGGCGTTTGAAAATTTAACATATAACATGCATTTCCATGTTCACACAGTGGCTCTTTTAATTTTTTTTCATACAACATTACAATTTGGGTGCTGACTAAAATAACAAATCATTTTACACCCATCATATGAGCGAAGGCGTAAAAAAAGCATCTGTGTGAATGCAGGGTTATTAGCTACAAACTTACCCGTTAATGTTGATATCCCACTACCATCTTTCTTCCATAATTTAATAGTCTTATCAGCGGATGCAGTTGCATATGTACCATTACCGAGCTCCACGATAGCCCATACCGCAGCCTGGTGACCTTTTAGGGTCAGAGGTTCGGAATGAATATTGTTTATATTCCATACCTTTGCGGTATTATCCCAACTTGAACTGAAAATGATGATGGCTCCTTAATTACTTTACTAAATAATGTTCAATGTCAGTAAGCCACTAAGTAAAAAAATAGTGTGTTGTGGCATGAAATGGGTAAAAAAAATCAATGTCATATCAAAATACCTTAGCAGTATTCCCGAATCTCTACTAGTTGCAATACTACATACAGCATTCTCATGTCCTTTTAAAGTTATAAGAATTGTTCCATCTTGTAAATTATAACCAATAATTGTATTATCATTGCTGCCAGTTATTACAAGACCATCAGGAAACGCTTCACAAGGTGAGAACCAGCACACGCAAGAAACAAAGTTATTGTGGCCTTTGTAAGTTACGACATTTACAAAATCTTTCACTCTGAAAACCAATTTTCATATTGAATTTGTTTTATATTATAAAGTGGCAAAAGAACGAGCGGCCACTTGGACTCGCTGAAGTAGTGAAGCAACCACTGCCCATAGACATCTGCAATTGCAGATGCGTTGCCTTCCCTTAGTCTTTGAAGGAAGAGACTCACAGCATGAGGATAATTCCTCTTCCTATGCATGCTCTATTATAATTTATCTAATTATACTATAAGTATGGTCCAACAGATTGGCTGAGATAAATAAGGTATAGCTCTTAATCTTATTGTATTAATTCTCCTAAGACTAGTATTTTTACCAACAAACTTATTAAAAAAACTAACCCTTCCGGGTGCCATAATTTTGCTGTTCTATCACGGGAGCCTGACAAAATACAAGATTCTTTGGTTATTGCTACACATCGCACATCAAGTGAGTGCCCACACAATACAGCGCTGAGTTTATAATCAGGTATAGCCATCGGAAAATATGAATTTATTGAACAAATTAAGCACAATGATCAAATAACGGCAAATCGCTTTTTCACTATGAACATTGGACAATGGCCGAATAAGTTGTCATGTCATGTTGACAAACAAATTGACATTGTCATAGTTCATAGATAAGAAAAATAGATAGAATAAAAATCGAACCACGACTAAAAGTGATGACAAGAGAATCCTTGAATGAATTATGTTGTGTATATTCAAAGTCGATGTTTCTTTGTCGTATTAACAAATATTTTATAACATTAAGTGCAGACTAGTCGTTTTCAAGTTTTATTTAAATTTTCTTTGTAAAGGTTAGGTTAAATTGAATGTACCCTTGCGCGTATTTGACGTCTTTATTCTGAACGCCAACATTACAGAAAAATAAAGCGCGCGAGATTAGAATAGGTTTATCATTTCCATATCAAGTACCAGTTTTTTAAAATTTAAATACTACCTAAATCGTCCAGATCCTACGAAGAATAATTTTACCGATTATAATTCAATGTTTTTAATTAGTTTTTTCCAACAGTTTGTACTTAAACGGTTCGGTTTCGGTTTAATTTCGTTTAATAACCTGGAATGTGAACAAAGATCCTACATATTGTAATATTTCCATGATGCTACTATTACTGTGTAAAATACAAAAAATATTTTATTATTTTTAATATAAACGTTTTATGGCGCCAGTAAGACTAATCGCTGTATAATTTAGTTATACATACGTACCGCAGTAGTCATTGCTCTTTGGGCAGGGTGTACACAAGTAGTGTAAAGATGGCGTCGACGGTGTGTGTTTCTAGATGCCGACTATTAGCGAAATTAGAAATAAATCGTGGTTTGTGTTTATCATCAATATTTAGGGATGTGTCGAATAGCAGAGTAAGTATTTAACATTTTCCATTGAATGATACATTTATATCGTATTATTTCATACATGAATGGCATTTCGGCTTAATTTTTATAGGCACGTGTATAGATTAAGTATTTATTTTTAAAGTAGCTGTCAAACGTCACTTCAATTTTTGTTTTTAATTTGAATTTAGTCAGATTTTTTTTTATTTACACACTCTTGCCTTTATCAATAAAAGTTAATTTTGTTCAGTTATAGATAACGGCAGTCTAAGAAAAGTACAGCAGTTTAAATAGCAAGCCAATAAGAGTCATTTTAAGTTGCTAAATAAGAAAACTTTTTTGACTCATCTTATTAGCGCTATTTATCCTGTTAAGTTAGTAATCATGTGACTTCAATATCGAATCCGATTTCATGGTAAAATTCCATAACCAGTAAATAAATAAGTTTGTTCTTATTAACATTTTTGTAAGGTAAAAAATTTAATTTCATGATTACTTTTTAAATTTCTTATGAGTGTAATTTTTGACCTATTCCTGTTTCTGGTAACTTGTTTAAAATAAGTTCTTTGTCCAGAAGGGATTCCCAAAAAGATTGTATTGTCTATGTTGGAAATATAAAAAAATATTCTTCCATTAGTCATTGGGTCATAAATGGTTGGTAATTACACCCACAATAAATTACTCATATATATATATAGTCAACATCTTATTTACTTGTACCAAAGCTGGTTAGGCCACAAAAGATGAAATACCTTCAGTAAACTAACTGGAAGACTTCTATTATCTAATCTAATTTCTCTATACATTTATCTGCGAATATCTGTAGGAGCTATTTCTTATTTACATAAAATATGTGTATGAAAGGATATACAGGTATTTTAAATTATGAAGATGTATAAATTATATAAAATGTACTTCCAAGTCTTATAGTAGGAGTTCATAAGAAAAGGTTATTTGCTAAATGATTCAATAACAAAATATTAATGGTAATTAGCAAATATGTTGAGTTTCCATTAGTTAATTAGATTGCAGCACAAAATCTGAAAATTACTTTTGCACCATTTTGTTTGTTTTACCATTTTGTTCTTAGAATATTCAAAGAAATCATTACAAAAAAAATTAAGAATAGTTGCTCACAACAACAACACAACTCACGCCCGTAACCCAGAGGGGTAGGCAGAGACAACGGACCTTCATTTGGCACAATCCTGTTAACTCACTTCTAGGATATAAGAGCTTATTATCATTTCCGTATAATGATATTAACATAGTATTGACTTTCTCCTAACTTTGATAATATAAACAAACAGATAAACATGAATAGGAATCTAATAATTTTGTTTTGATATTCAAATCACATTGTTATTGTTTTAGAGGACATTGGTATTGAGTGGGTTAGAATATTACATAGTCCATAGTCAAATAACAGACAATGATGGGGACACATTGACATTAACCAATATTAGTTTAATGTCCCTCATGCACCTGTTAAGGATTTTTAATAGTTATTTGTCAACTCATCATTCAACATACTGAGTTAATATTTCCCTTCCAACAAATTCAATTAAATACTTTTTTAATGCTCAAAAATATCATATATAAGATTTTTTTTAACAAAGTTGATTTATACTACAAGTATATCAACTCATATGTCCTATGCATTTTTTTGAACGATTTTTGTATATGTATCAATTAAAAAACTACATATGTAAATAATGAAACCAAATATTTTACTAATATTTTTTTACGTTACAATCTTGGTGTGACAGTAGCTTTATTTTTCTCTGTTTGAAAGGCATTCATCCCACGTCTTATAGTGGTCACGTAACTAATCTTATCGCAGATAATATTATTATATAACAGCGATAAATTCTACTATAATTGGTTCCTGATACAATCACGATTAATTGATAAATTTTCATTCATAAAATGTCTCGATACTTTGAATCAAATAACTTCGTTACACGTACGATCAAAGCGAGAAAACTAGGAAGCAATATTTTAAATCAGTATTGGATTGATGGACTATTTACGAAAACTACGCAAATGCCTCAAGATTGAATGGTTTTTGGTTCGAGATAAAGTTGAAAAGAAAACCAGAAATATATTGGACGGTGATTTCTTTTAGATGTGGATAGATACGTACATATTTTAACTTTTTTTCACATTCCTTGGCATAATTTAAAAAATTAAATATCACACAAAACGAAATATCTCATGTTTTTATTTTAAATTTGTTCACAGGAGTCTTGGTGTCGGCGCTGGCGACCAACACGGCGTTCCATCTTCACAAGCGCTTGTGCTCACGGATCTAAAAATGCTCCTACAAAATTGGAACCAGAGAAATCTGAGGGTAAGGTTACGTTAGTTAGTGAAATGAAATATAATGTAACTATTCATTTATTAAAAATACTAACGAAACCATCACCAAAACTACAATGCGTACAGGACGTTGTTCGAGAATGTTACTGTCTAATATACTATTCGATATCCTTACAATACCATACATGAATAAGCTATATATTAGTCCATTGTTTAATTTACAAGCAATAATTTATTAGCGTTCTTTGATTATAGATCACATTTAAAGTTTGCAACAGTTTCTAAAGAAATATTAATTTATTTTAATGACTTATTGCTATTTAAACTATCGTAACATGATTCTAAAACTTCAAATTCTTCGAACACCATTTCTCCAAATTTTCCGGTTGGTACATTCCTTTGGTCTAAATTTTCGTTAAGGTAATAGAATTTTTTTTCAAAACTGTGTGAATCGTTGATGTTCTGTTTATCAGATTGTACCAGATCTTTGTTGATTTCTTCAGGTTCTTGATCTTTATCGGATTTCAAATTTTCGTTGTCGGTCGAGGAAGGGATTGAGGTTTCTTCTTTCTCTTCGGACACTTTACATACTTGTGACCTTAAATTTAGGTTTATTTTTTTATCTTCATTGTTATTATTTTCAAACGGGGTCTTAACGATTCCTTTATTATAACTTTCTAAACGACAAATCTTGTTCTTAACGGAATTATCGTCGTCGTGAAGTAATGGAGGATCTTCTGTAGATCTCTGTTTTCTGTACTTTAATCTAGGGTTTTGACTTTCATCTGTTCCTGTTAGTTCCAAACGACTGCTGCAACTGTTGGATTTAACGAGCTTAAATTTGAAGCCCGGAAATCCATCTGAACGTTTGATTTTGTCATAACTCTCGTCATTTAACGTTTCTTCTGAAATATTCAAATTGTGTTTGTCGGAAACCATCTGTGCGTGTCTGTTAGCTACGAGACATGAACATTTGTCGCCTTTGCACTTAGTTTGACAAGAGTAACAATCTCTGCTGCAGTTTTTTTGCAAACTTTTTATTTCGTCCATTATAGCTCTGGTCATCGGACTAACGGATGATCCTGTTTTAGAATTTAAAACTTTCCCTCCATAATATGTAATAGATGTCCCACAGTCTCTTATTTTTTTAAGAATGTCAGGGCTTACATATTGACTTTCGCAACAAAAATCTTGACTCATTGAATCGCAAAGATATTCATCGCTAGAACTATATACGTTATCTTTTAGATTCTTTGTAGAATAGGGACCGTCTGGTTCATATTCGTTATTAGAACTTAAATCACCGCTTGAAACACCACTCGAAAGACTTGCATTGTCCCATTTTTTGTTACCAAAGTTAGTTTCAATTGTTAATTGTCGTATTACTTTCTTTCTTCCACCAGTCTTACTTGTTTTATTTTCTTCACTTAAATTTCTGTACGACGTTGCTCTTCTTGCCAGTCTAATATTTTCGTTAAGAAGCGGTGGATCTTGACTTACCGGGGATTTCATTTTTAATGTATCTTCAAATAAATTCCGTACTTTTTTCACTGTATCTGGATTCGGAAGTTCTTCTTCTATAATTTCCTTATTAACCCTAATTGGATGATAAAAGAAATGACGCTTAATCGCATTTTTCGACTTATCTATCTGCCCTGGATTGTTTTCATTTTTCTTTAACAGTGATGGTGGTATTTTACAAGGGTCCGGGTTATTGTTTTTCTTTGGACTAGGTTCCACTTTTGTTCTTACTGGCTCTATAATAACAATGTTGTTATTAACTAATAATTCTTGAAAGCTGTAGTCTTGTAAATATTGTAACAATCCGTCGAATTGTGCTTCTTTTCGGTAATTAGCAATCATACTATTCTTAAAAAGTTCAGACTTCATAACTTTATATCGAACATGATCAAATTCGTCGCAACCTTTTTCAAATCCCTTAGCTTTTATAATGGTTGCTTGAGTTTTTTGGTTTTGGTCATTCTCACTACTTAATTCTACTATTTCAATTTCCGGGGTATCTCGACTTATGTCTTCGTGTCCTTCTTTCGTAGCTTTAACCGGTTTAGGTCGGTCGTAAATAGTCCCATCGTCCTCTTTCTTAATTTTTTGTACTGTCGGTTCTTCTATTTCAGAATCGCTTTTCACCTTTTCTGTTTCTTCTTTCCACAATTGCAATTTGGTTTTATTTACCTTTTTTATACTATCAACAATTTTCACACTTTCTAAAGATTTGATTATGCTTCCTACAGAAATCTCGGGCACGTATTTTGTATCATCCTTTTCTGGTTCCGATACTTCCACTTTTGTCGATATATTATGTTCAGGTAAACTCTTCTCATTTTCTGTTACTTCCTCTTTTAAGTGTTCAGTTGGCTTTTCTATTAATTTCGACCAATAACTTTTAACCGAATTTATTTTTTCCTGGTATTCGAGGTCCGTTTTTATAGCATTGTGTAATTTTTCTTTTACTGTAAACTCATTTTTGCTGTCATTCTTGGTTTCGTAGTATTCAACTTTCTTTTCCGTTTTTTCATTGCAATTAGCATTATTGTTGACAATACCCTTTTCAGAATTGCTACTTTGATTACTGTTCTTAAATGATACCATTTTGTTTTTTGAATCAACCACTCGTATTACTTGAGGTCGTGTCATTTTATTAATGGGTTTAGTATAAGTTGATGTAAATGTACTATTATTAGTATCTTTGATAATCAATTTGCTAGGAGGTTTATCGATTTTTACTTGCTCTATAAAAGTTTGGTTTGGTATTTTTTGCGTTAGCTTTGGAACGGTTTGTTTCACAACTTTATTTAGTTTTATAGTAATGAATGGATCTTTTGGAATGTAGAAATTTGAAATATCAATAGATCCTAATGAATTATGCTTTGTTTCTTCTACTTTTTCTTCTTTAATTTCTTTATGTAAAATTTCAGGTGTGTGATCCGTAGTATTTGTGTGTGTAAGATCTGTTACACTTTTTGTAACTGGGGGATCTATGACTATTGTTTGATGTCCACTGAGAGGCAAAATAGTAATATTCGATTCTGCCGATGTCTTAAATGACTGCACACGTGATAAAAGAGAATTAGTTTTTACTTCTTCAAGAACCTTAGGCTTCACTTTTTCAGTTGCAATACAATTCTCTAAAGTTTTCTCTACGGTGTCTGGACTCGGAATTCGAATATTATCAAGTGAAGGATCTCTTTGGCGTAGCGAATAGTGTTTTCTTATATTGGTTTTCTTGTTTTTTTCTAATACAGACTTGTTGATGTTATCGTGTGATAAGGACTTCGATATTTTTATATCTGGTCGTAATACCGAGCTCGAGAGCTTTAAACTTTCAGCTTTCGTAATAATTTTATTATTTCGTATCGTTCCTTCTATTTCATTGACTTCCCTTTCGTTTTGATGATGAACATCTGAATTGTAGTAATTTTCTTCTTTATCGTCACCGTTAGAACTTTCTATTGTTATAATAGATTTTAAATCGTCATCTAATTTTTCGAAATTGTTTAATATATTTGCTTGCTTATATTCTGGTATATAAATTGTCGTATTTGTTGCAAACTGAGGAGATTGGTTGTAAGGTCTATTTAAATGACCGTATTGTTCAGTACTTTTTGCAGTTAATATTTCTTTAAAATTGGTGCGAGCTATTTCATAAGTGTTTTCCCCAGGTATATCTTCTGTGTCTTCTTCTCTCAGTTGAGCGTCTATTCGTTCAGATTTTCTTAAACACTTACTTATATTAATATCAGGCAATGAATAGTATTGATTTTCTATTAGTGTTGTTACGAAAGGTTCCGTAGTTATGTTCCTAGTAGATGTACAATTATTTTTCAGATTTTTATTTTCTATGTATGTGTTGTTAATGTATACGTCGTTACTTAGACTTTTGTCTTCTTTATCCCTAAGTGAATCTTTTCTAATGTCAGCAAATGTTTTTTTCTGTACTTTGGTGTAAATGGGGTCTGGATCTGGGTTTCTTTGATAATCTGTAATAATATTGTTAGAATTTACTTGATTGTCTTCTTTATAATGTGTGTCACAATATTCATCTATTTTCTCAGCTAAAGAATTGGCTAGGTGCTCTAATTTTTGAGACTTGTCAGTTGATGATGCTATGGATATTGATATGTATGATGTTATACTATCAGGAGGACTGGAAATGGTTCCGTCGTTCTCTGATATGACTGATTGTACGTCAATTTCTTTATCTTCTAAAGTCTTAGTACCATTTATTGCTAGATCATAAATTTCTTGTGTTGTGCTTTTATTACTTCTGATAGAAATCTCGTCATATGAATCTTCGTTTTCAAGTATCAATACTGAATCATTTACGCATTCTTCGCTTCGGGTTATAGAAATATTTTCCTCGCTGTGTAATGGAGATTTATTCTTTGATCTCGTTTCTTCTACGATTTCACTGTCACGGTCCTTGCTGTCAATGTAAAGTTCTTTATTATTGATATTTCCTGACGTAATGGATTGTTCAGTATCCGAATTTTCTTTGTAACTTTTTAGATGCTCTTCAAAGTTATAGTGCTTTCGGACGTAGTTTGAATCTAAACTATCTATCTCACTTGGGTTTCGTGAGTGGCTGATACTATCTTCGGAAATATTAGTTTGTTTGGATTCTTCGATTAAATTGGGCCAACTTCCTCCAATGGATTGAGATCGTCGGCTTTCGTTCTGTGATATAGCGTCTTCTTTTCCTGACCCGTTTTGGATTTTGTCGTCTTGAATATCGTCTACTTTCGATCTGTTTATATCGCCAAAACAAGAAGCAGTGCTCTCGATGTAAATGCCTTCTAATACTTCTTCCTTTGTTTGATATTTGGCACGACCAGGTAACCTGAAAATAATAAGAAGTAAACATTATTTTAAAAAATCAGTTTGGGAAAAAATGTGTTTTCATTTACGATTAAGTTTCACCACAGTCTTAACAATTATATAACTTTAATTACACCATAAGTATTATCAACCAAATAAAAAGAAAACAGTTTTATAATTCAGTTCATAAAAAATAAATGCATTCTAATAAAATGCCTACATATTATGTACGACGTTTTAAATTGCTACAAATGTAAGTAAGGGCTAAGAGTAATAAGTTTCTGTTTATAAAAATCTTACCTGTCTTTAAAGCAAGGTTTATCAAACAAACGAGCACGTGGTATGAGTTGCGACCTTTTGTTTTTAGCGTGATTCTGTATTTGAAGGTCTGTAAAAGTTTCCTCTCGTATAACAGCCAAGCTTCGACTTCGTCTTAAGTTCGAACCTTCTATTTCTTTATGTTTGCACAATCTGCCGTAACTTCCATTGAATTCTGTATCAGAGTTTGAAAAACGTTTTTGCAGGAGTTCTTCCGCAGCTCGTGATCTTGTTAAATGTTGATAGAATTCGTCTTGAGGTAATTGAATTGGTAGTTTGTAGTATTCCGCTAACTTGCTTTGATACTTTTCGTGTTTTTTGTTCTTAATCTCACAGTAATCTTTATTTTTCTCCTTGTTCTTTGATTGCTTTTTCTTTTTGGGGCGTTCTTCTTGACTGTTCCTGGAGTCGAGTGAGTTCCTCGGGTTGTCAAACTCTAACGTTTCCGCAGGGTTGTCAAAGTACTGTATATCGGCAACGGTGTTTGCCGCGGGCTTGTGCTCCTCCGAACTCGATTTCCTTTCGACGAGTTCTCGAAGGCGGCTTCTTGTTGAGCTTGTATTGGAAGTGACGCTGTCGGGTCGTTTAATAGGGTAATCCAAATTAGACGTCGAACGCCTGAACAGACTGGTCTTGATCGACCCAAAGTCTCCGTCGTCTTGACAAGAAGCCGCTGAGAAATTCTGAGTCCTTATACGGTCTACGTGATTCTGGCTAGAATACGACGCGACCGAGTCCACCGAGTGCCTGGAAAATAAAAACATCACAGATTAGATAAAACGTTCCGTAGACTGGCGGGCTAGATTACACTGTTTACACGAGATATATCTTTGGTATTGATATGGCCGCCTTAGTCATGTTTCTTTGTATAGGAAGGGGATATTTTTGCCTAAACCCTAAACAAACCTTCGATTTCTTAGACAACTCCATTTCAATGTTAGGCGACGTAATAAGCGGCAAAGCTGGCATATCGCCAGAATCTAATCAGCGACGACTAATACTAAAAACTTGTTTTCTTTAATACAGAAATAAACGGCTAATTTTGTTTTCGACAGTGTGTTTTTGTTTCATTAGTAAAATAGCAGTGATATTAATTAACTTGATATACTTTGTTAAATATAGTTAACGTTATTTCTTGTAAATTTTTAAGTAGTTTAAATACCCAGACATCTGCAGCGATCGTTTGAAATGATGCCAAAATGGAGCAGTCGCAGTGTTGAGACGAAATGGCTTTTCTCGCCTTAAATATAAATAACGAAGATGTCTAGCCAGCGAAATATAAACCCAACCGTAATCGATATAGTGTATTGAGTCTGTTGACTCCGGAGAATAACACTCATTGACTTGGCAGACATAAAACTTTAAAGCACTCGAGAAAACTGAAGCACCATTACAGAATGAGATTATAGAGTTATTAGAATATCTATTATATCTATCTATAAGTAAGTAGATGCTTATCTTCATTTTATACACAAAACATTTTCATATTCAAGGAGAATCAGACAATAACTTTGTACGATCACGACATTCCCTTTACAGCGAATTTATTTTTTTCAGTAAATTATCACTTTAATTATAAAATGTACGAGGAAACAAATGTTTTTAATATCGCAATGTACGTGGAGCGACGAAGAAACTATATTATTTATTCATGACATTTGATTTAACATGTATTGACTTCATATAAATAGATAAGGTATTGATTTATCATTCGCAAATAACTTATGTTCAAGGGACAGACAAAATATTAGGCCAGAAGCAACAGAGATGTTTAATTTATAAAATTCTTAATTACCGACTTGTTAATACAATAATCTCTTCTGTATGAAGTTCTTTGTCTTTTTACAAGGAAAGAACAGGGTTATTTTTTTCACGAATGAGATACGCTGTAAGGGTGTAAGGGTTGCTAAAGTACGCAACGGGGTTGTAAGGTCGTTTATAAATATTCATGGTTCCCGATTTGTTTGCGACAGAGGCTTTTTTCAAGCAATCTCCTTGTAAGGAAATCCTCAATTTTGGAAAGACATTACTGCACTTCTGGAATGGTTTGGCATATATGCCTAAAAGGAAGGGAGATAAAAGTGTAACTTTTGTCGTGAATATAAAAGCAGTTTTATATGAAATTCAAATTTGGCTTAAGTTCGTGCTGCCAAAACGTTCGCATCATATATTTTTTTTAATTTTCCGTATCTTTCATGGGATTTTTTATGATGTTCAATACTACATCCAACGTTAAATATCGTATAATTCGAAGACGCTGTTTTTTATTTTTATCTCTCGTCATTTTAATAAACTAATTAAAATATGTTCAGCTACTTAATGATAAAAAATGACTTAGATTTTCCAAGTAAATAAAACTGAAATCCGTAGTCTGAAATTAAATTGTAGCAAAATAAAATAGACGAGAGAGAAGATTTAATCAGTATAATTTCAAATTTCAAGAGCGTGATAAGTGGTACGGCCATCTCTGATGAATTAATTTGATTTCGAATTTAAATTTGCCGTTGCTTGATTCTAGTCAGCCGACTTGAAGTGGGTACTCGTACTAAATTGCCAGGTACGACCTGCGCCAAATATTAATTGCGTTTAATTTATGACTTTTAATTTCATTTAAAAAGATAAAATACTTTATGCTTATAGTACCCGCTTATATAGGTAATCATCAACTATCATTTAAATCGATCACTAATTTTGTTTGTTCAATATGCGGTCCGTTATGTATGCTAATTTATAATGCAATTGTTGATTTAATTACATATAAGCGATATTATCTATGCGTGTTATGCCTAAAAAGTTACCTTAATATTAATATAGTGAGTTCTTTTAAATATTATATTCCTATCAGCAGGAAAACGAATCTTGAGGAAAAACGCATTATAATAAATTCCACAGAACAAGGATAAGTATTATAAGTGAAGCCATATACCGTCTTTTGGAAGTCGGTTAAAATAATATGGCATCTGGACTTATATCGTATTCTCGGTTCTGAAAGAAATTAAATAAATGTTTGCGAGTTGCGAGTTTCGTATTGTGAAACATGAAAACAAAGTTTATTGCGAGACTAGAGAAAACTTTAGCGAAATACAATATGCCACAGGAAAATAACTCAAGTCTGCATATGGAGGATAAAACGTTTTTGAATTAAAATGATAAATAGCAAGTATAGGACTAAGAATAGCTTCGTAAAATAATAATAAAAACCTTGCTGAAAAAGGATGATTATATATTTTTTGCCAAAATATATTGTTGCCTATATAGTAATTTACTTCAAACATTTGTAAATTACAGTTAAATTGAAATAAAATAAAAGTATTGTAGTTTATGATCACAAACGTTTGTAAACGATACCACTTTTAACATTCCCTGCATGTATGTTCGAATATGAAATTATCATACGATGCACAACTACGTGATGCAAATTCTCGCACCAATTTATTGGCTAAATTGTTTTTGAAGGTTTTCACCTCGCGGTGCACGGTCAATTGCAGGCAATTCAAGCAAGATGAATTATCATTTGTTTCATATTTCAATAGGTAGTTAAATAACTTACAACCATTATTTTCTAGTGTTCTGATACTGATATAGGTAAAGCATTACAGCTACAACAACATATCGCACGCCCGTAACCCAGCGGGGTAGGCAGAGACCATGGACCTCCATTTGGGTCGATTATGACTCACCTCTCTCGCTTCTTCTCTAGCCGTACACATTTTTATTAAAGACATTCGTTGCCTTTTTTCTGTTTATGAAGATCCTTTAATAACTATTAAAAGTAAATAATACGTTTGTTTTTTAAAATACCCACATAACAGGGTTATTATTTAACCGCACAAAACTAAGACGAAGAAAACTTTATACCAGGACTGTACATAGTATATTCGTATATGTATAAGGCTTTTCATAGCGTCGGAAACTTTCACGTGTACAGATAAAGTTATGAATGATACGTTTCAACGTCTAGTTCTTAACAACTATTATTAAGTGTTTCTCTAAGTAATGTCCATTCCGTTTGCTTTTGTTGGAGATATCGTTTTCACTATGTAACAAATGATGCTTTAGGCACAAGTTATGGCGGGGGAGGGGACGCTTAGAAAGAGGAATCTTCCTCTTGCCGTCCGTCTCCTCCTCAGACGATTAAGGGAAGGCATCGCATCTGCAATTGCAGATGTCAATGGGCAGTGGTCGCTTCGCTTTTTCAGCGAATCCACGTTGCCGCTTGCTCGTTTGTCACTTAATAATATTAAAAAAAGATAGAAGTTTGTGTATAGAGAAAACTATGCTTGTCTGGATATAGAATATGAAACTTTTAGAGATATTGATACATCAAGTCTTTTTAAATTTGTACATATAACACAACATATTGTACTACCCGTTAATTGAAAAAGTCACGCTCAATCACAATAAACTTTTGAAAACAATGTTACTATGAACATGGTTCATGGCTAAAGAAGTTCGTGTTACAAGAGTAATGTCATTCCAAAGTATTATTTTGTTCTCATTGCATGATTTATTTTACAACGCTATATGCATGTCGGTGAAACTAAAAAGCAAGAGACTTCCAGACGGAGTAAACAGAGATAATAATCGCTTTTCGTGTTTGTAATAACTTTTATTTTATTATAACTAGGGTGATTTTTTAAAACCAGACCCCTATCTATAACAGCTCAAAACCGAAAAAGACATACATTTAAACGAATTTGGCTTATTATAGTCAGCCAAAAGGCACTCCAATTTTGTCTAAACGTGCTATGTTAGATGTGTTCATATATTTCTAAATATCATATAATTAATTAATCATATACAGATGTTTGCTAATATATTTATGATTAATTAACTCATAAATTATACTAAACTAAAGCATTTCAAATCCTATTCGTGACTGAAGTATTCGTGACCCGTTTGAAAGCTTTTTACGTCTCGTTTAGTCCAAATGCGAGCAAATGATTTGTAGTTTTAGGCGGGGTTAATTATACGAATGTTTTTAATTATATTTACCACGTAGTATCTTTTTTATTTTTCCATATATTTTTTTAATACTGCTTTCATAAATCAATCTGTCTACAGTTTGTTCTTTTCTGTGTTACGTGTTACCTGGTGATGTATTCTTTACAATTATTCACCGACTTAAAATACTCAGTGTAACAGTTGCCAAGTTGTAATGAACTTCAGAGTGTATGAAAAGATTTATAGTTGGCACAGGGTAATTGAATTATACACATCAATGACCATTAGTATTTTTATTATGAATTTTGCCGGTAAAAGTGTAATAAATCTTTTACTCTAAATTGAATAAACTATGCAGAACATTTATTCATTGTCTTTAATTAATAAATTATCTAAAATAATATCTTTAGATAAGTTCTTTTTGACTCTCCATTTCATTGATAATAATAAATTAGAGATAGGTAGTAGGTACTGGTTTTAAAACAAAATAATAGAGAAAACATGCTTGAATGAGCTGTAACTTTTATTTTTTGGCTCCTGTATCGTGACCAACCGTAAAATCATCTTTAAAAATAGAATGCCGTAACATTTGATATTATTTCGAGGAATATAAACTTGTGTTGTGTAAACAATTTGAACAATCAATGTCATGTGTGGTTAAAATATGAGTTAAATGAAAAATGTTTGATTTTTTATCTTCACATTTATGATGCTTTGTTTCTTAATACGATACGTAGAAGCAGTTATAATTATTAAAAATATGTAACGCAACGATTTTTAAAATGAAAAACAATTTATGGACACACATAAAATTTAAAATCTTGAAAACCAAGTATAAGTATAGTAAAAGTCCAGACTAGAAGAATGCGTTACTAAATACCCGCCTTACTGAAGTAAGGCTTCATTTTGGTTACATTCTCTGATTTGGATGCAAAATATATAATAAGAAATACTCTAAAAAGTGCATATTTTAATACGATTTCATACTAAATATTGAAGGGCTCGTTTAAATTATAAAGGCTTTTGTTTTCTTTATAGCGTTCTGTTTGAACTTGAATCGTTAGAGTTGAAATTAATTGAGTTTGCTCATTGTATTAAATGAGTTTGATCGTATTGTTTCAATATCGCTTGAAAATTGTGCAGAGTAATTTTTAATTTAATCAAAAATCTCTACTATTTAACTTACTTCTGCGTATTCCACAATAAACAAGTTGTTAATATTTCAATATAAATACACAGAAAATAAAACAAACACCTATATTGTTACTAATAAGTGTTACGGAAGTAATTCATCATCAAATCAATCAATTTAAACGATACAAGTCTTTAATTCTTGAGTGATAGAGTATAATTTCGCTTATAAATGTCTTGTTGGTAAAGCGTGCGTGACAGCGCGTGTTTGGAAGTGATTATTCTTTCACGTCCACATCCGCGGCGACCGCTTTCTTCCGGCCTTGACACCCCAGTTGCGATCACAGCATATTGTTCAATTATGCATGTATGTCATACAGTCTCCGATATGAGATTTGCAATTCTGTATTATTAAACTTTAAGTGCAGTCGTTTTATAAGCCTACAGCGTTACTGCGTTATCATGGTCATTGCAAATGTCAGTTGGATGATTATCCCGATTAAAAAAAACTCTATTCCGGATTTAAAATATGCCATTGAATATTATTGTAAATATATTTTTTACCCCATCTAATCTTAATCAGAGTTGTTAATTGGTAATAATGCTACGTATATTTCTTTATATTTAACCTTTCTTTTAAAATGATTTGGCGAGTTTAATGCGGGAAATTTCCGTGACTGGTTTCCCAGACAGAAGCGGGTTGAACAATTTATATTTAACGAGATCTCCGCTTTATAGCATCGCGGGGAATCTATTGACATTCGCTAGAGAAATCGCTTGCTGAGCAAGTCAGGAATAAAGACACCTTTTATCATTTTCCGACTTCAATTTAGTTTCAAGATTTAAATCTTTTTTTCTTGCAGTCATTTAATATGCAATCGTGACTATTTCTGAATTTTTCTGTAACTTTTTAAACTGGATTGTCACTTTGCCAAGTGTCATTGAGGAAATATTTAAAGAATATCGGCTATTTAAAGTACACTGAACTCTAGGTCACCTTTACAAAATTTGCATTGATTTGTTGTTTGTACCTCTATCGGCAGGGAATTTTAATTAGATAGACAGAGATATTTAATCTATATTAGTAACTGCAGGATTTGGAGTTCTTAAATACTTACTAATGACACTAGTGCTAAAGTAGGTAAGCATAAAGTACTAGTCTAATATTACAACAAAAGTCTGCTTGGTAATGTATCAATGTATACAGAAGAATATAAAAGTATCAATATCATTGCAACATTGTTTATGAAGCTATCTAGTTTCGAAGCTAGGCATAAGGTGCCAAGATATTGTTCGCGAAGCGTGCAATTGTCATTTCAAAATGTCTCCAACTGTGCAGAGTTGTCATACAGCAAGATATCTAACATTTCAATAAAGGGTTAATGAAAACCGCTGCTGCTTGTAGCTAGATTAGTTCGCTAAGTTTAAGGGAAGATAATTACCTCATAGACTGCATTGTAGCTTGCTTGCAAGTTTAGGAATGTATTAAGCTATCGCTGTTAGCAACATTGTCCGCGTGAAATTAAAAAAAATAGTTTATGTTACTCGGGGATAATGTAATTAGCTATGAAAGAAAATTTGAAATTTGCACAGTAGTTCTTGAGTTATTTCAATACATAAAAATATACTAAGTTCTTTATAATATTAGTATAGATAATAGTGGTTAAATAATATTGGAATTGGTACTGCGTTTAACTTAGATATACCAGAACAATAGTTTAAAGTTATGTCTTTATTTTAAACTGTTTGAAATTAGATGTTTGTTCATTTTAAATAAATAATACTAGTATTTCTGTTAGAGTTAGTTCTTACAGAGCTGGGTTTAGAAACAATCAAGTAACTTAAAGTTGCTGCACGAGAAAACTACTTATAAAGTTGAGACCGTAACTATATTTATGTCTTTGTACTGTGAAACAAAACTTCGTAGACTGTCACTTAAATTAACGAACACGTCGCTTAGAGAAATGCCAACAGGTTACAGTTACTGGAAAGATTACGTATTGCATCTACACGTTTTTTATTTTCTAAATCCAAATGAACACAAGTAGAACTTTGCGTTTACTATCATAATATGGGTTTATGAAAAGTAATGATCCCTCAAACCGTTAATATTAATGATATACTAGCAAATTGCTTCCTTCCTCGCCTGTTTCACACGAAGGCAGAATATTGGCACTCCAAGACAATGCAATACTGTTTCGATAGTAAATATGCGTTCAAACAATAGTAGTACTGTCTTGTCTACTGCTCTATCTATAATTTGTCCTAGTGTGAAACGAGCATAAGCGTCTTGTTTCAAAGTGGCTTTTAATATTAATGCGGGTGGATTAGAAATAATTAACGGTCGCTACCGATGGCATAACTCCACGGTAATGATACGGTTACACGTTACTCTCGACTTTCGACATCGCAAAGAGATCGTGTTTTATGCAATAGTTTACATGATCGTACCAAGTTTAAATTACGAAATACACACGTATTTAAGGGTGATGGTAGTTTGCTAATGTTTATCAAATTTAGTTGGAATGAAACTTGTTCGTGTGACAATATTAATTAGAATATGATTAGAGGTTAACCGATTACGAAAGGCGTTGCTTAAACGAATTGCTTTGGACATGTTATTGGTTTATTCGTCAAAAACCAATTGAGCAGTGCTTACTTGGAAAAGATTAGATATGTAAGTTCTTCGAGTGTTCATTTTTATTATATTCATGTACTCTACAAAAGTTTGATTACACTTTTTCATTTTAAAATTTAAGACAGCGCGAAAGGAACCAGAAGGTAGTAAAACAAAACGGTAGCAGAAACAAAATTGCTCCACACGAGTTTAACATTTACTTCTTTATAACTAGTCGTATAACCGCAGAGTTAATTGTAAAGCAGAAATACTGCAAAGCAAGCTATAGAACTGTGTGAGCGTGACTTTCTACATTTGAAACATAATCGCAGCGTGACAGGCAATACTATCAATCTTCGTGTTCTTTATTCTGAATGTTCAACAACTAATAAATCGAAGTTAATCATCTACTTTTCGAAATGTGTAATCAATTTTTTTAATTACATTCGATAAGCGAGAAATTGTTTAGTTCGATTTTGCAGTCGTGAAAGTCTGACCGCGTTTTTTGAATTTGGAGCTTAAATAGTGCAGAAGCGAAATGCGGGTAGACATGAGATTACGGACTGATATAAAGGTATGTAAATGTTGTTATGTTTCGTAATATAGCACCGGCTGATGTGTACTGCCGTTGGCAGGGTGCGTATCCTTTTTCAAACCTCAATAAGTTTTTATGTTTGGGTTATTACATCTTTAACAATAACTTTCTCTCATAACAATTGTAGTCACAGAAAATCTCATATTACTTTTTATTATACGCACTATATTATTTGATGTAATACACGTATTGGATACCTAAAAAACAAATACTGCTATCGGATGATTAGACTGTTGTGTAAAAAGTCTATCATTGAAACGTGCTAGAAAAAAATACTGACGATATTCAAAACATCGAAATAAAAGAAGTGAGCCGTGAAACGTGACCTTAAAAAAAGTTGTAAAAAGTTTACTCGTATACTATTAAATAACATCAGCTAAACAACAGGTACTAATTTTTCCTAGTCGTCTGGAAAGTTTTCCGATGTTTGAAAATTAACTTTTCGCAGGGAAATCTTATTCATAATCGTATCCTTTGTAGTTACTTGGTAGGTGTTTGCGCATACTCGGATAACAGATTAGTGTCTGAAAATTGTAGTCATGATTAGTTACTTAATTTTTTGATCCTATCAAAAGGACCAAGTGACTTCGTACATGTAAATTAAATGTCCTCCATATTTGTATAAAAAATCCTTATATAGATGCACGTCTTGTAATATCAAAAAAGCATTCGAAATGCTTATGTACCGTTAAATTTTAATTAACCGGCTCGGCGAGTTTATTTATTGAATTTCGATTGTCCCGCAAGCTCACCGCGCTGTGAAGGCTGGCCTTAAGTATTATTATGCAAGGTTTGTATATTTTTTCATTTGCGATAATGTAATGCAGTTATTGTTAAATAAATAAGGGCATTAAAGGTACGTATGACCTGTTGACAAACAAAATTCGGTCAAGGGAGAAATCATTTGAAAGCTTGTGAACCATGAAAATGTTTGAATACGCATCATGAGATGAGACAACCAATTCTTGGCGTAGGCTCAATTCTTACGCTTAAATTGGATAAAAAGGCTTATGAGATTATAAGGACAAATTAGGATTGATAGCTTTAACGTGACTTTACCCGTCTGAGTCATCCTTGCAAATAAGGTTCTAATAAAACTAACAAACTGTGACACGATTTACATTACCAATGTCATTCGATTACCTTGAGATACATTATGTATGATCGTTTTATTGTATTTGACGATAAAATATGTTTATTTCCTAGTAAATACTATTTTTCAAATGTTAACAAAAGGAAGGTTTCATAAGAAGTGTTTAGAATTATTAAGGAAGTCTTTTTAGATTGACTATTGATAAAACCAGGTTTTAAAACGTCGATACAAAAAGCTAGAGAATAAAGAAACTGTTTTTATCTCTATTCAATCTGTATGATTTTTAGACTACCAAATGGTTATTTTTCATGCAATATTTTAAGATAAATTGTAGTAAATTTTAGGTCTAATATATTCTTATGAGCAATGCTGAAAGCGTATTTGTGAATTTGAACATCACTTAGCGAAAACGTGATGCAAGTAAGGTTATTTAAGACTACAAGAAATCAATAGTCACGATTTTCAAAGTGCTAATAAAAATTTAAAATATTTGCAGCGTGAACCGATTTGAAGTAGTCAATTAAGTTTTATATTTTGTCACTTACATGAGATAATTACTTTAAATAATATGTTGTAAATGTTTCGTTTGAATACAAATGTTACTAATTACGAAAATGAGAGACTTTTCTTGGAATCAAGTACGTACTTAGCTATTTTCTGGAAATAGTCAAACTTGGATAGGCGAAAAACCTATTTAACCGAGAGTCATTCTCTGGTCACGACGGACAACCTTACTTAGCGAGAAACGCGGATTGAAGAGAAACCTCTATAAGCGAGACAGATTGTACTAACTTTTTTTAGGTATAGTTGTGAGTGTATGTATAGTTTATGGATGGAAGTCCTTTCCGTTGCGCAAGAAAATATTTACGTTTCTCTTCAATAGTTGGTTCTACAGGTACCATTTCGACAAATAACTTGTGTATATTGTTGTACTGAAATGCGACGTTTTACGTCTGTTTTACGATGTTAATGATAATTCCGTTTTATCTTTGTTACTTTCGAAGAAACGGGACGTTGTACATTGTTACGTTTAGTACATAAAGATTATTTTCTCCGCGTACTTTCTCATGTTAAATAAATAAAACAAATGACTGACCTACTTGATAAAAAATATAATGCGCTGAAATAAATACTAGGGGGGTTACAAAAAGTACATTCGCTACGAAGCAAATCTATAGGGAACGTCAAAAATGTATGAAACTGATAATGACGTTCGATATCTCACACGTTATTTTATCGGATGTCAAAGTTTTATACAATTTTATCGATTCCATCAGCGATATTGCCGATCGAAAAATGCTTCGGGTAGCCCCGCTGGTATTTGCAACTTCTACTCTAGATATAAAAAGGACGACAAAAATAAAATTTACGAACTACTTTTTGTCATATAATTATCGTATTGTATATGTAGTTCGACCCATGATGGGCTCCATTTTTCCGTAACCCCAAGACTAGCGCGTATTTCGCGTGATAATTATCGCCTTACGAAATTGTTATACTTTTTTCCGAACGTAATCTGGCAATATTAAATTGTTCCCTTTAAAATTTAAGTCTGTTTTATTAAAGGTAATAGTTTCCATGACAAAAATAAATATATTTTCATCCTAATCGGATTATGGTGTTAAAATGGAAATAAGTAGAATTCTAAACATTCCAGTAGCCATTGAACTGGAAAGTGAGGATCTCAACGCGAATCAATTTCCAATGGACG
>QDHC01001390.1:705070-715149 GCA_013186455.1 Papilio dardanus tibullus
CGAACTACTTTTTGTCATATAATTATCGTCTTGTGTAGTGTAGTTCGACCCATGATGGGCTCCATTTTTCCGTAACTCCAAGACTAGCGCGTATTTCGCGTGATAATTATCGCCTTACGAAATTGTTATACTTTTTTCCGTACGTAATCTGGCGATATTATAGTGTTCCCTTTAAAATTTCTAATAGTTTCCATGACAAAATAAATATATTTTCATCTTAATCGGATTATGGTGTTAAAATGGAAATAAATAGAATTCTAAACATTCCAGTAGCCATTGAACTGGAAAGTGAGGATCTCAACGCGAATCAATTTCCAATGGACGACTTTATCGATTCACTGGACTGAATATAAAAGTACTCATCTTTTCTAGTAACGTGAAATGATAGATCCATTTTTTTTTACTATTTATTTCTCTTCAACAAATATTTTGTGATGCCCAGTTATGACGTGGTCATTACCGTGGGTTTACACCGTCTTCAATCCTATACAAAAGCTTACAGGTTCTCTGTTATCACGTTGTTTTTACACATTTGTTTCGACAGTGGAATCTTACTTTCTTATAATTAAAAAAACTTAAACCCCCTTATTCCGAAAAAATATATAAAGTACTGTAACAAACGACGACCAATAAGTCGTCGATTATACGATACACGGACCTAAACACGATAAATAAGATAGACCAGGGGTCTCATTGGACCCAATTATGTATCATTAAAGTACCTTGGACACGAATGTTCTGTATTTTGGAATGAAATGATTGAATGTACCAGTAAAAAAAGTAGAAATTACAACAGTGCTAATGGTGATTCTCGTTTCGAAATAAAGCGGTAAATGTATTTTAAAAGTTACTTATTACGATACATTATTTAGCCAGTGAGAAATCTTATTTGAAAATATATTAGCTGTAGTTGGAAGGTCTAGATTTAGTCTAGATATTTAATATATGGATTTCACGAGCTTTAGGCGACAGATGGGAGAGCAAACTCTAACAACCAAGACTTACGTAACACCTTGGTGCAATTTTACTTCAAACTTGAATATTAAACTAGACTCTGTAAATATTATTAAAACTATGTTAAATCTACACTAAGGGTCTCCTTAACTCCTTAGTTAAAGGTAGAGTTGCCTTGATTTAATTTAAATATGTAAATAACATTTTTAGTATGATTTAAAACTTCTACGCCTACTAAAATGTTTCGTTCACCGTAGCCATGAGCAAGTGGCACTTTTTAATTACAACCACAGTAATAAAGTCCGTCAAGGTTTTTTTCATAAAATAGCATAATAACCGTCGCAGTTATTTTACATTTTAAAATACCCTCAGTTCTCTAGAGACGAATTAATATCTTTAAGTATATTTTTTTAAAATTTTACTGCGAAGCAAAGAAATTGGCCATTGTTTTCTTATAAATCCTTACAATATTTTCAACACTAAAATGTGAATTTGTTAATTGTTTTTACTTTTAATATCTATGAATATTTCACTATAAGATTATATCTAGCTACATAGAAAGTGTCAAACTAACAAAGCAAGCTCAGATATGATTTTATATGATTTATTTTTGGACAAGAAATGGTTGTTATCGGTCGATGACCCAAAGATACAGAGAACCTTGTTATTATATTATTACAAAAGTAATGGTGTATTTCTTTTTCATTAAATACATTTCGCAATACATGTGTGACCAGTAGTTTTATTATGCTATATTTTTAAGCAAGATGTCCAATTCCAAGAATTTCTTATTATGAGAGTTTCATAAGAATACGTTATCAACCAGTGGAGGTCAAGAGACAGTAATCTTTTAATTAGTATGCTAAGTTTTTATGATTAAGGAATAAAATAGCTGTTAATTGACAAACCATCCAAAAAATGAGTATGCAAAAGAGAAATATTGTACATTTTTTTTGTATAGTTCAAGGTAATGCGTAGATATCATGCGATAGTCACAATATATTAGAGATAATCGTGCATATAACATAACATAGAATAGAATTCAATTTTCTATCTTAGAGCGAAGTAATACTAGAAGTGCACTTTGGAAACTCGAAATGAAAATTGTAAAAATTGTTTTCAGAGTAGAGTAGCCGTTTAGATAAGACTGGGACTTTTATTTTCTGAAATCCTATTTTATTTTATGCCTTTTATTTTATGTTTAAAATAATTTACAAAGAATAACTTTTGTTACCAAAACCAGACGGTTTTGATGGGCAATTTGACTACGTCAGTTCTTATTCAATTTTATTCCATAAATGCTTATCACGTATGAGATATGATAACGTTATCACTTGTATTCTAGGATCTCCTCATCGCATACAAGAGAGTTTAAGAAGATATCTACATTATGAAACCTTTTGCGGTAAAATACAGAAGTCGAACAAAATGACCTAGGGGGTTACCTAAGTATCTATCGAATGACGATATTGCAGATGGAATCAACAAAAATGTATGAAAATGACATTCGATAAGTCTTGTGCTTGTTACGTGTGAAATATCGAACGTCGTAGTCAGTTTCATACATTTTTGATGTTTGCTATCGAATCGCTTTGTAGCGCATGTACTTTTTGTAACCCCCTAGCCCTGTAAGGCTAGATCACATCAATTTTTGTTCATACATCAACGCCATTAACCTCGAGATTTTCTTTGTCAGGAAAACGGTTGTTGTTAAATTGCTCGGATCCTTTTTTATTTATAGGCAATCATTAAGGCCTAAAGGTTTTATGTTACAAGGTCTGACGGGTTATTGAGCCTTAAGAGTAATGTCAGAAGAGGTTATATTTATTACATATGAAAAAAAAATGTAAAAATACATTTTAGCGATGCGACTGAGACTGTCCGAGTACTAATGAACCGGAGCCAGAACTAACAACGAAAGTCAATTTCGAAGCGAGTTAAAAATACTAACGATGATCTTCTATTTTTGTCTTAATTCAAATACCTTTGTGTTGTGTGAACCTAATGGGGTCGGAGGCTTTTTCTTGTTATGTGGGTCACAGTGCCGTTTTCATAGGCAAAAACTTTAATTATTCATCTCTGATACTGATATCCAATTTGAATTATTGTTGTGAAAATCAAGTTTCTCTATTTCTTGTCACTGTTTCGTAATTATAATCTCGAATTAGATAATCTAAGCGTGGTTAGCTAGGTAATGGTGCGTAGATGATTGGGTAGTTCTACAAATGGTTCGATCTATTTGATTATTCACTGTGGACAGATAATTTTTTTACCGTACATAAAGTAAAAACTCATATAAATCTACGTAACACGAATATCGATTTATTTTACTTTTTATAAGTTTACTTTGTAGTAATAAAATGAAAACGATTAAAGGAAAATGTTGATGCAAATAAGCCTATGTTTGGGAGAAATCAAAAAACTGGAAATGTGTTTTATGTAAATACTATTTAAATACATTTTTCTATCCCTAATACTTAAATGAAATTATCATACTTGTGATATAATGGACGAAATAAACGTGGGCCTGAGAGAAATTGCAAATTAGGAAGGTTTGTATACACAGGAAAGTAAACTCTATAAACATAGGATTAAGATTCAAATTTAATGTTAGATATTGAGGTAATCTACTCGCTGACCGTAGTTCCCGTGGTATTGTTTCCAGCTTGAACCCATTGTACGCGATTATGTTTTTGATAACGACCGTGTGTAGTCTGTTGTCGAATTTACGTCCACTAGTTTTACATGCAGATATTTATAGTTTCAATCACAATAAACAAAATGTGCTGATTTACACATTATATTTTTATTTTAAAGTTTTAGTTTAGTTTTAGTATGAAAAGGGCAAAACTAAATAGTGATTCCACTAATATTACTGAAGATTACTGAGCTTTAAAGTATTTTTATAGAGCCAACTCGCATTAGAATCCTAAATAACTGTGGTAATAATATTTTTATTCAATAAAAAACACATTAGTCTTTGTATCTTGAAATATAAATTAATACTTTTTCTAGCATTAAATCACCGGCGTTTTAATCGATGTCTTCATTACGAATTGCTTATAAGTTTTTTTTCGGGTAATTTGCGGCAGTCACGTTTATATTGGTAATTCAATAACACTAGATAAAAACATTGCCCAACATAACCTTGCCTTAGCAGGTCTTGATCTATGACGTCACTTGCTTCCAAGATTAGGAAAATGTGTGAACGTTGCAACTGATTACACCTTACTTAAATACATTACGTAGTAATGTGTTACTTTATACTGACGCTTATCAAATAGTCAACAAAATGTGTATGTATTTTACATTTTTAAAGGCATTTTCTACATACAATATTTTGTTTCTTCCAGTCCGTGTAAAGCTGGTCTAAAAATTCTACATCATTAGCAAAAGATTTTTATAGGCTCAATGGTAGGAACCTAATTTTAACTAGATCATCAACTATTCCTAAATGCATTAAACGGGTAAAATTACCTAAACATAAATAAATGAATGATCAACGTTTCGAAATGTGTAAGACCCTTAATTAAACTGATAGTAATTATCAATTTAAGCACGAAATCGATTAAACTGCAAATCGAAGCCGATATACACTTTCTCCGGCAATTTGTATTCGACAGACGGTTGGTAATATGCTATGGGTAAAAAGGGTTTCATATAATAGGTTGGGGAAAAAGAAATCCATTATTTTTACGTGAACTTCAAGACTTTATTTAACATGTTTTGCATTGTCCGATTTAGGTCAAATATGCACCATTTTGTTCTATAATTTGTTGCCATTTTAATGGTAGCTTCATTATGCCTCTCTCATAAAAGTCTTGGTCCTTATTAGCGAAAAACTCCAGCAATTGATTTTCACACTCTTCCCTTGATGCCAATTTTTTATCACTAAAAAAGTTTTGCAATGCAAGAAAAAGATGGTAATCGCTTGGTGCGAGGTCCGGACTGTATGGTGGATGCATCAAAACTTCCCAACCAAGCTCCTGGAGTTTCTGACGAGTCACTATAGAAGTGTGTGGCCTGGCGTTGTCCTGATGGAACACGACACCTCTTCTGTTGGCCAATTCTGGCCGTTTGATGCATCCACCATACAGTCCGGACCTCGCACCAAGCGATTACCATCTTTTTCTTGCATTGCAAAACTTTTTTAGTGATAAGAAATTGGCATCAAGGGAAGAGTGTGAAAATCAATTGCTGGAGTTTTTCGCTAATAAGGACCAAGACTTTTATGAGAGAGGCATAATGAAGCTACCATTAAAATGGCAACAAATTATAGAACAAAATGGTGCATATTTGACCTAAATCGGACAATGCAAAACATGTTAAATAAAGTCTTGAAGTTCACGTAAAAATAATGGATTTCTTTTTCCCCAACCTAATATTATTCCTCTTACATATAAGCTTTGATATTACATTACATATCATCATACCGATCACGTTTTGTGGCATATAATAAAGATTGCACACTGACGAAACTAAGCCTACACACACTGTTTCTAGTAAACGTTATTGCTTACAAATCTCTGCATTGATCCATTAGGTGTTTTTTAGTTAAATGAACAGGGGGATTCCTCAAAGCACATTCGCTACGAATCGATTCTATAGCGAACACTTTTAAAATGTCACACGTGACAAGCACATGACTTATCGAATGTCAGTTTCATACATTTTTCTCAATTCTATCAGTGATATCGCCAATCAAAAGATACTTTGGATAACACCGCAGTTAACGGTGCTTTAGCCAGTCCGTGTATGCCGGTTCTAATTTTATGATTTAATAGTTTCACTCTGAATGATCCTTGACTTGGTGACACGCTAACTTAGGCTCGGGAACACGCCCTCGGTAATAAATAATTAAGTGGTTACTGTGATAACATTGTGGAATAATTATCGCAAGTTAAGTTTATGTGTAACCTAATTTAGTGGTACCCTAAGTTAAATTATGAGCTGTTGAACGTTCAATAATCGTATTTTTTTGTAGTAGAGTTTTTACCAACGATAATAGTCATAATTACTTTTGTCGTAGTAAATGGCTAACTTAAGGAAAAAAAGATTGAAATAATAATCGGTTATAATGGAAAAATAGTTCAATCAATCCAAGTTTTTTAATAAAGTTATTTCCCATTAAGTTAACTCAGATGTCACATTAAGTGAACTGGCAAGGCCATTGCCATAAAAAAGAAAAGAAAAAAGCCCCTTGTTTGCATTAATCTCATGATTGCCGCGATGATTAAGTTTTTTTACCTTTACAAATCATTTAGAGGTCGAGAATAAACAAAATAAAAGGCTACATTATTGCAAGTGCCGGTGCTGAAATGAAAGTGCGACCTGTTAAGGAAGTAACACAGCTGGTCTTCGATCATTTATCAGATAAGATTTCTATAAGAATATAAACCAGGCTTTTCTGTCAACGGAGCAAAAGGATGTCAATATTTCATGTATTAAATTGATGAGACTTTCTAAACGTTTATAGAAATAAAAGATAAAAACTCACACATAACTAACATGCACTTAATATTAATTGCAATTAATATTTCAATTGAATGGTTGCTTTGGGAATAATTTTGTTCGTAATTTAACGCTTTCATACAAATTGTTAAATAAGCACAGAATTTAATTAATTGGCACTTAATTAGTTAAAGTAATTTATTTTCCTTATTGATTATTGTTTCCTTAAAGGGTAAAAATATTTAAAAATTGTGATTATATTCCAACGTACTCCACAAGAATTTTGTTAGATCCAAAAGTTAATTAAGCCTAAAAAAAATAAGTAATTTCGTATATTTATGTATGAAAATCAGGCTTTAGCGATTAATCCTAGTTCCAGAGAATTAAATATACCTGACTATAAGTTAATGTTGCATCATAAACATGTAAATAAAAGTAAAAAGAAGGACACATTCAATTGGCAACACAAAACATTTCCTTCCTTCGTATAGAATCTTATCTGAAATCTATGTAAGTTTCCCACGATAACTGCATCTAATAAGCTAAACAATTAACAGTAGCGTTGCTAATTCAAAGCCAAGTGCCATTAACACAACACAATACCTTCAGACACATGTTGCTGGGAAATCCTTTCGATAATTTGTCTTTACACTAAGTTACACTGTTCAAAAAAATCAAAACAAATAGTGTCCACTGTCACTCGCGTCACGTACGATCGCAGCGGTGGTTGGGGTCACTTATGCGCGGGAGGCTGTCGCGCGGCGGCGCGTCAAGTTGCGCCGGCGCATGCATCACGTGCGGCGGTGGCGCTAGTGTGCCGGCCCGCTGCGGCCGGTAACGGAACTAACGGACGATTTTCACGCTTCAACTGCTATCTACCAACATGAATGATTCCAATATTATCAACATAACGGTGCTATAAGTAAACGTTTTCGAAGTTAATAGTGCTATTGTGTTTACGTTTTATTGATTGTAGAAATATACTTTGTTGCAAATAAAATGGCGAGTCTCAATAGCGGTGATTGTTAAGTAGGGCTTTTATAGCGTAGATTGCTTTGTATTTTAAATTTTACATATAAAATAATTATAATACTTAATGTACATCTACTGATAAGTTACCTTCCTTGCAATTTTATTACACAATCGAATTTTCTATTACAATGTTATTTGATAAAGAAGATTGGACTATTAAGAGAAATGTCACGTATTCTATTCAAATGACGTCATGTCTCGCACGAACTACAATAGGTAATATTCCGTAAACAGTATATTTTATGTCATAGCTATATGGCGATCGTTTTTAGACAATGTCTGGTACAGGAAAATAGCTCTATTGTCGGTAACAATTAGCTATGCCTGTCCATAAGATGTCTGACGTCAAGGCCGGATTATGTAAGATATTTGCTTAACAAAATACAAACTATAATATTATAGTAGAGATGTAGAATTCATGATGTTTTTAACACCGTTTTGTAGCTAACGTCTAGTAAAATACGAGCATGAAAATAATGAAAACTACACCACTTTGTCTAAATAAAATAATAATGATACCGAATACATAACAAGTGAACGAAAACATCGTGTTCGTGAAGCAACCTGCACATATTGGCGAAGAAACTCAAAGATGTGTGTGAAATCAAGCAAAATACGCGCTAGTCTTGGAGTTGCAGAAAATGGAGCCCATCATGGGTCGAATTTCTACTACGGAATACATAAAAAAACGACCACCAAGCTCAAAATCTTGAATCGGTTTCGTATTAATAATAAAATATAATATATTTTATGATTTCGTTGTGATATATTTCTAATCATAAGATTAACTCAGTCAACATTGGATATGACATACTATCATAAACCGAGAGGTCAGTCTGTCTGTGTTTGATGTGTAAACTCGTTATTATCCTTATTGCTATGGTAACCGGTTATTATACCATGGTCATATATTTGAGGTCTGGTAATAAAATATATTTACTTGTCTGTACTAATATTATAAAGAGAAAAACTTTGTATTTTTGTTTGTAATGAAATAACTCAAGAACTACTGAACGGATTTCAAAAATTCTTCCACCATTCGAGAGCTACATTATCCCCGATAAACATAGGCTATATTATTTAATTCCACGCGGACGAAGTCGCGCACAACAGCTAGTCTGTAATATAAGTATTATATTATTCGTGTGCCTTCGAAAGAAGGAATAAAAAACAGAAAGATATGATAACCCATAACCTTCCATTCACACGAACGCTTTTTCAACGCGCGCTAAAAAAGCGTGGTGGTAAAACAAATGCATTTCCATGTATTACACGACGGCGCGGAAAATTTTATTCGTCAGCGTTGAATTTTAAGCGCTGGGTGAACGAAACAAGACTCATTTTGGAGCGTATTAGAGAACGTTAAAAAGCATCCGTTTGAATTGAGGCTTATTGAATCTTAAAAAACTAAACACATTTTAATTAAAACTTTGACCCACTTTAGTCTTTGTCACTACTAAATTATTAAATCATATCGAACAAATATTATTTTTAACTATCACGACTTGGTTCATATGAATTATTAATTTTTAATATGGAGTACTAAAATAGTGTTTTTTTTTGCTTATTACATGAATAAGTGTTGTGGTTGTTCTTGAATTTAACTTTTCTATTAAATAAAAAGCTTTAGAACCGCGACATTTATTTGCAAGTTATAGTAGTTTATAAGTTTTTGTGTTTTTTTTTTCGGTTTGGAGAGATTTCTTGTTGGAGGCCAAGGCCCACTTCGGGTCATCGTGTCAACCTAGTTAGTTAGTTTCATAGTAGTTTAACAAATTAAAAAAAAAAGTATATACCTAGTTAAGACAATTTTTGTATAATGAAGTAATTCACAATGAATAAAAGAGTAGACGGAAATCTTAAAATCAATGCTCAACCAAAACTACTGTGTCTAGAAACTTGATTTTTTTTCTATAGGTTACTGTTACTACGTAGGGGTCACTAAGAAAGGATTTTACGAAATACAACCCCTAAGAGTCTGAAACGGGGGCCCAAAGTTTGTATGGAACAACGTGATTCCTTTGTCAGAATTGCTTGAAAATTGGAAAGGGTGTTTTTCACCACTAATAAATAACTTCGTCATTCAATATGTTTCGTTAAGCGGAATTGCTGGCGACCGCTAGTTTCTTAATAAAAACAAAATAAAGTCTACAACATTTTAATATACGTGGTCAAGTCGCGTGCCAGCAAACGTAAATTAACCACTTACTAGTTTACTAAGCCCCTGTTAACGTGATAAGTAAATTATAAAATTAATTTTAATTATAACAGAGAAAAGCACTTGCATAATCCTTCATGCGGGAATTACAACTTTTACTTTATCATTATCGCGTTAATTTAATAAAATAGCTTGAATGCTTAATAAATACTTTGGGATATTTAGGTACTTCCTTCGTAACTTTAACCGCTTTATTTCGAAACGAGAATCAGCGTTATTACTGTTGTACTTTCTACCTTTGGTACTGGTACATTTATAAATATTATTCTAAAATACAGAACATCCTTGTTCCTGGTACTTCATGATACATAATTCGGTCCTATGAGATCCCTGGTCTATCTTATTTAGTTCCGAGTGTCCTCCAGTATCGTATAATCGACGACTAAATTGGTCCTCGTTTATCGCAGTACTTTATACATTTTTC
>QDHC01001390.1:725815-736775 GCA_013186455.1 Papilio dardanus tibullus
TTTCACATATTGTACTTTTTGCTTCGTTTATAAAATACTTCTGCTAACGACTTTGTCTTTCTGATTTAAAAAATATAGCCTATGTTACTCGGGGATAATGTAGCTTTCTAATTGTGAACTTTAGAAATCGGCCCAGTAGTTCTTGAGTTATTTCAATTCATACAAAATAAAAGTTTTTTGTAATAGAATATTAGTATAGATTTATAGTCGAAGAACCAGAGGTATTGCCAACCCTAGTAATTGTTCAAGAGTTATTACATATTCGACATGTCCAGTGGTGCGTTGCCAATGGATATTACTCATTATCTCTCTAGACAACACCTGTCAGAGTAACAAGTACGTGTCACACGAAATACACGATAGTCTTGGAGATATTTTGGTCTTGATAATATTGACAATAGAAATTATTCAGATCTGCAATTATAATTAAGATTTCTTTGCCATTTTAACATGGCAACACTCTTGTAAAAATATTGTGATTTCTTCCAGACTAGAATACGTTTTTGCACTTTAAAGACTTCAACGTACTAGGCTAGTATTTTAGTCGAGTAGCAAGTAATGTAACTAAACTTGTCCGAACAACAGCATTTTGGTAGAGTAGATTCATTAAATCTTTTGTTCGGATACTTGCTGCTCGGTTTAGGAAACATTTCTTTAAGATTAGTCTATACTACCATGTGTCCGCGACTTCGTCTGCGCGGAAAAAAAACTTGGTAGCCTATGTGTTCATCCAGACTTGTTCTAAAGATATTTTCTATCAAATATCCATCTATATAATCTGTTGTATTTATAATATTAGCAAGAAGTAAGAATATAACTTGGATTAAATAACAAGTTGGCTAATTTAAAACTTCAAGCCTTGTTTTAAAGTTATAAAACATACTAGTTGTTGTGCGCGATTTCGTACGCGTGGAAGTAAATCGCCTATGTTACTCAGGGATAATGTAGCTTTCTAATGGTGAAAGAATTTTTGAAATCGGCCCAGTAGTTCTTGAGTTATTTCAATACAAACAAAAATACAAAAATAAAGTTTCTCTTTTATAATATTAGTAATAGATATAGATTTGTAGGTCTTTTAGTAACTTAATTACAAATGAACTAGTATTTTCTAAATTTTAACATGAAGTTGGCTTTTTAATCTTTGGTCGTTTAGTCTTTTGTCAGCTGAGGGATTTGTGGAACAAAATTTTGTCTGATGACTTTTTGTTCTTGTTCCAATTAAGTTTGACTTAAATTAACTTATCTTTCGAGTTTGTGGCTTACTCGTTAAGTTAGTAACAGTTTAACGATTGATATTTATCAACGTTTAATTTGTTTCTATAGTTTACTACATATAAAGTTACAGCGGAATCATAATAGTAAGTGTTAATGTTTTTTTAGACGAGTAGCAAGTAATTTAGTCACTAAACTTGTCCGAACAGCAACATTTTAGTAGAGTAGATTAATAAAAAAAAATACACGCTAGTCGTGGAGTTGCGGAAAAAGGAGCCCATCATGGGTCCGAAAAAAATGGATAAGTTTTCAACTGCTGTGAGCCTTTATTTAAAACGGCTAAAAACTCACGTGTAATTTCCGGTGACGGTACCGACTAGTTTGGGACTCTTCGGTCTCACGAAATTATAACAATTTAATTTTATGTGAGCCCTTTTATTTTTTCCTTTTCGTGATATTCATAAGTTCTTTTATTATGGTGATTTATTCATGTAAAAAACAATTTTATTTAATGTATAAGGCGCTAGGGAATTATAATTTGCCAAAGGGAAATTCTGTTGATTGCCCGCCTTACAAATTGAGCCTCAAGCCTCGCTTAAGGCAAATTGATTTCGAGTTCCACTTGCGAAATTGCCTTAATTTTACCTAAGCTGAGCATATTACGTTTTGAAATTTTCATAAAACAATTTTTCTAAATATTAAAAGAATTATCACTACGTAGTATAAATCAAAGTCGCTTGCTCTGTCCCATAGGGACTTAAATCTTTAAAACTACGCAACGGATTTTGATGCGGTTTTTTTAAATAGATAAAGTGTTTGAACTGGAATTTATATGTATCACTAGCGACCCGCCCCGGCTATATATTTAGTGTGTGTCGCTAGTACTGTATAAACACTAACAAATTCTTTTCACAAAACGACTATATTTTTATACAATTTAACAGCTTTTTCTTTGAAGCAAAATTTGTATAAAACAAAGTACTAAGTTCAATCACTTATCGCGTGAGCATCGCTTAATTAAACCTTTGTCCCCGACGCCGGCGCCTGCATTATGTTCGTTTTACGCTACAGCATTATTGCATTAAGAAAACGACAGGCGCTTATATTCACTCTCAATGCTATTATTGTTACAGTGTATACAAATATTCTGAACCAGCAGGTATACCTTATCAATGTTAGGAAGTAATACATATAAAGTTACATTATTAATGTTCAATGTGTCATGAAAGTTTCAGCTTTATCCACTTCGGGGACATTTATCTCTTGTCGCTAAGAACATGACACCATTGGCTCGTTGCGTGCGAAAATAATGGCCTATGACAAGGAGATATTGTTTAACTAAATAGTTAGACAGAATATTATTTTATTTTAATATAAAACACGTTGATAACAGTATTTATAAATCTATAATAACAATGATTAAATTAATATAATGGCTTAATACGAGTAGTTAAAGCAATTGGCCTTTTAAATTCATTATGATTTTTTCTCTACTATATGAAAAATCTTCTTAATGCTATTTTGCGGAAAATTATGTCTACTATTTTTTTGCACTCTGCTTTCACTTTCCAGAACCACCCTAATGGTAATAAATAACGTCTACTAAGTTAAGATGTTGAAAGTATAACGAGGTCTCCGTGACGTGTCACTCTACGACGTGCTACGACTCTATAATTGATTCTACGAGAATCGTAGCACCAGAACTTTATGTCCAGTTGATTTTTAAATCTTATTTATTTTGGACGAAGCTTCACTACATCACTACGTAGTATAAAACATAGTCGCTTTCTCTGTCCCTATGTTTGCTTAAATCTTTAAAACTACGCAACGAAATTTGATGCGGTTTTTTTTAAATAGATAGAGTGATTGAAGAGGAAGGTTTATATTTATAAAATTATCGAATCATGAAACGTAACGTAGCACCATCTTAATATAAAAGTTCAGTGCAAATTCTTGATGTATTAACACGCGTATTAAAAAGCAAAACAATGGCGGCTGCGGTTTACCAACTTTTAAATAAAAACGGAACCGTTGTTTTACGTGCTAAGGTCTGGGAATTACGAGACTTTATACCAACAAGTTAACGCCGACAAATGTATGTTGTCTGAACGAATGTGTTTGTACTTGTGTGGTTGGGTGTACAGGACACGGCTGAAATAAATACACAGTCTGTGTTTGCTTACATTTTGTGATTATTGATGTATGCTTATGCCGGTTATAGACGTTCAGTTTATTTAACTGTACAGTTTTAACTGTTCAGTTCAAACTAGGCGTCGGTAGCCGGCTTTAGATAAGGAGCGCGATGACCGAAGATAGACTAACCTGGAAGATAGTGTATGTTTCATGTAACATGGTATTGGAGTTGTTCTGTAATAGTGTTATTTGTCCTAAATCTTTCTGTTAACGACATAAATAATTTATTAAACGTTCTTATGTTTAACTTTCTAATGGTGAAAAAAAATAATATCGGCCCTGTAGAGTAGAGTTATTTCATGCATACAAAAATATATAAGTACCAACTTTTCTATACATTAATGTAGATATAGATAACAAATTGTGTAACGAATCTGCTGGGAATCTGTAGAATTAACATAACAAAGTTTACAAGAACAACTCGTGGTTAATTAATACTGAAACCTATATTAACATTTCAAAGCGGATCTGTGACCGAAGACAGTAGTTCAATTTAATTATTCGCACAGGTACTCCGCTGTGGAAATATACGGATTGTGGATTTCCATTTACCATTAGTTGACAACTAAAGAGATTGTTTGCGGTAAATGTTTCTGTCCTGAACAGGGCCAGTCATAAACAAATACGTTAATTTGTTTTACTAATTGAAATTATTGTATTCATGCTTAGTTCTTTAGTTTAAGTCAAATAAGGTTTGTCTTCTCTAGTGCGATAGGCACTGAATTCAAAAGTATCCTATTCATTTACAATAAAATCAAGCATGATATCTTAAGCCGGCTACACACGCTCAGTTTTAACTGTACAGTTCGACTGCGCAGTTAATACTGACTTGTGTAGGCAAAACTGAGAACTGTACTTCGACTGTTCAGTTCAAACTGACGCGTGTACGTTAGTTTTTATTGTAGTGTTAAAAAACTTAACGTTGTAGCCGGCTTTATTAATAATTTTATAAATGTGTTTAGGGATTTTTAACTTTAACATTTTTTGCCTCATCATCATCATCATCTGAGGCACAACAGCCGAGGGTGGGCCTGGGCCTGGTCCAGTAAATTTCTCCATGTTAGTCTACTTTGGGCATTTTGCCTACAAACACTTATAATTATAGACTTTTATTTAAATAGAAAGGAAACTATTTTTCATTACAAATGAGTAGTATGTAAAAGGGATGGTATACCGTCACGTCGAGCAATACTTTAGAAAGTATTCCGCCGTGCTCGGCTGTAGCCACATAATTATGTCATTCTCTGAATGCCGACAGAGGGGAATTATTTAAACCCTTTTGTCACTGAAAACAGCGCCCTCTACACAGCGAATTCCCATAGTATTGTTATAACAGTGCCTGAAATTGACAACTTACTTATGATTTAGTGGATCCCCTAACATATTTAGCATTTATTAACGTTTATATATTTCGTTTTAGGCATATAGAAGTATTTGAATTTTGCATTATTATATCTTGTTAAGACCGTTGTAGTAGTATTCTGCTATTGATAACTTGCATAACCTATTTGTCTGGTCTTTCCATGTCGGTAATTTCAACCGCTACGAATTATGTTCCTTGAAACAAACGTATCACTTTCTCAAAGGCTGGCAACAAATCTGCAGTTCAATTTCTTCAATTGTTGCATGGGTGTCGATGATGACCTCGGTGTTCCCACTAGTTTGCTACCCCTTTTAAATTACGAGTAAAAATATACAAAAATGTGCCATTAAACCAATATTTGAGCACATCTGTCTTTTCGATTTTTTATATAAATTGAAACGAATAAACAAATGAATAAATAAATCGTGAACAATTTTTGAATAAAGAGGTCATATGTCCTGTCTACAAGCGAAGTTTCCTGTTTCAATTCAAAGTTGACATACAAAGTAATAAAGATAACTTTATAACTTAGCGCATTGCGGTAATGTTACTTATTTTTTTTTTCTGGAACAACTTCAAGTTGTTGCCACGATCAGTTTATAGGTCAGCAGAAATCAGAACGAAGTATAAGTTAGTTTTGTACCAGTTAAAATCTGCTGTACAAATATTGGAAACGTTTGAAATTGATATTTTTAAAATGGTAAACTGTGAAGTTCTAGTGGTTCTTGTATTAGTTTAAGTAGAGTTATACAAAGACCGAGAAGTTTGTACAAGAGTTATAAAAGATTAATAAATGTAAACCAAATATGTAGCAAGAGTTGGACATTATAGTAGTAGTAGCTCCATCTTTCCGCAACTCGACGACTAGCACATATTTTGCGTGTTTTCACACATATCTTTGAAGTAATATATTATAATTGCGAATGTTTAGAAAGATGGATGCCTTTTTTATATGTCTCCAAAACAGCTGAACGGATATCGATGTAAGGTACAAATGTAGAACAAAGCCAGGAAGAAGAGAGAGAGAGAAGCTACTTATTTAGTTTTTTAATTCAGTGCGGACGGAGTCCCTGGCATGATAATTACATTAAAATCTTGAAAATGTTTTCAAAATTTTAATAATAGAAGATGCGTAAGTGAATAAAAATTCACTTACGCATTTTCTATTTTAACTATGTTTATTATACAGTCAAACCTGTATAAGCGAGAAACCTCTATAAGCGAGAGTCATTCTCTGGTCCCGACGAGCTACCTCCATATGCGACAAACTCGGATTAGAGAGAAACCTGTACCTGTACTTAATTTTCTTAGATATCGTTTGTATATCTGTTAACGAGTCTGTACGAAATTGCTGAAATAAAATAGGCACTTGTATTCCCTTGTCAGCTGTACCGGGGTTATGAAAGTTCATTGAACCATTGTTAGATAATGAAATAAGTTTCCAGGCATAGTAACGAGTAGACGAAATATTCTTACGAATAAAATGTTTGTAGACGATATAATTGGATTGTTACGTAAACAAGTGATGTTTTTTGTTTTTTATACAGTCGAATTTGGATAAGCGACAGTCCATGGGACCGCAATTTTTGTCTCGCTTATTTGTTTCTCTCTAATCCGAGTTTCTCGCTTAAGGAAATCGTCCCACGGGACCATACAGTGACTATCGCTTAAAGAAGTTTCTTGCTAAGTCTATTGCTATTTGTTTTTTTTAATTTTGCTGTTTAAAAAGCTTATTGGTTTTAGTCAAGATGTCTGTTGGGGTATAGCTTAATGATAGTTAAGTAAATATTTGAATACATTTTGCACTTATTAACTTTGTATCATCATCATCATCACCAGCTCACTATACGTCCCCACCGAGGGGCACGGAGCCTACCCCCTAAGGGGTGCCTAGGCCATAGTCAACCACGCTGGCCAAGTACGGGTTGGTCGACTTCACACATATCTTTGAATTTCTTCGCCGATATGTGCAGGTTGCATCACGATGTTTTCCTTCACCGTAAGAGCGTCGGGTAAATATGTACATATGAAATTCGAAAAGCGAAAAACACATTGGTACATGGCGGGATTCGAAGTCGGGACCTGCTGTTCACAAGTCAAGAGCTAAACCACTGAGCCATCGACGCTCGATTAACTTTGTATAATAGCGTATTAATTTTAATTACTTTAATAAACTAGGGCAAAAGCTCTATTCCCGAATGAAAAATTAAAAATGTTTCAATATTAATTTTATAGCATTCATAATAAGATCATAATCATTTAAAAATCCTAAATATTTTATATACAATTTTAAGAAATAGTACTCATATTTCAATAGCAAATTCTTTTGGTTCGTTCAGCTTTATCCGCTAAACACAAAGCCGTTTACGCTTTAGCACACGCACACGGGTGCTTTTTCAACGCGCGGTAATAAAGCGTTGAGATAAAACAAATGCAACAAACAAATTTCATGTATCAGGGTTGTCACCCAAAGTACATTCGCTACAAAGGGAATCTATAGCGAACGTCAAAATAGTATGAAACTCACATTGACATGCTTTTATCGAATGTCAATTTCAGTTTAATACAATTTTGTCGTTTAAATCAGCGATATCGCCGATCAAAAAGTAATTTGGGTAGCCCTGCGGTTCAGATGGCGGCGCATTTATCGCACCGCGTTAGATTTAGATCGCTAGACGATCGAAACAAGTCATTTTCTAGCAGTCGCATGAGCGAGAGCGTTAAAATAACGCCAACGCCGACTTTAAAAAGCGTCCGTGTGTTCCCGCGCAAATTACTCCAACTATTCGTTTTGCATGTACAATGGCATATTTGATGCTATCGTAATGCTTTAAGCTTTATATTGCTTGATATTTGGTAGCAGGTTTGGAATCTGTCAGGCAACAATTTTACCAAAAACGAAACGCATATTTTTCTCTGCGAGAAGAGAATGTGGTTGAACTCATTCTTGTAAACGAAATGTAGAAGATTGCAAAAAAATATAGGAGTTTTAGAATACTAGCTGTTGTTCGCGACTTAAACTCCGGGATATTTACTTTCTGACAGTAAAAGAATTTTTGAAATTGGCCTAATAGTTTTTGTGTTAATTCAATATTTATATAAAATACAAATGTTTTTACTTTAATATTAGTATAGTATGGAGACCGAGACATTACCAGTCCTAAAACATAAAAGTTAGAAAGGAAAGTCATTTTTTATCGCGTTACGATTTTCATAAAATCACTTGAAAGCAAACGGATAGATTTTCCCAGCAACCTGTTGAATAAATTGATGTTATTTCCTGCCATTCGTATTGTACTCCGACGCCCGGCGATCTGAATTGTGACGGTGGATTGAACATGTCCGAATTTTTATACATCGATTCATATAACACATTTATTAACACAATATTTTTCTGTACCAACATATGCTTTGAACATTGATTTTCTCTCTAAATTAGATTTCATGTTAATGTAGGGGTTTAACTCTTGACTTCTGAACTGCAGATCCCGAGTTCGAATCCCGCCATGTACCAATGTGTTTTTCGATTTTCATATGTACATATTTACCCGACGTTCTTAGGTGAAGGAAAACATCGTGATGCAATCTGCACATATCGGCGAAGAAATTCAAAGATGTGTGTGAAGTCACGCAAAATACGCGCTAGTCGTGGAGTTGCGGAAAATGAAGCACATCACGGTTTGAACTACACTACGCTAATTTATGAAAAAAACTATAAACATTCGTATTAATATTGATGATAACTTAAGCTAAATTGAATATAAAAAAGATGCAGTGTTTATATTTCATTTTTATGACTACGCAAAAAATCGGCAAAGCCATAACTTTGTACAGGAAACGCAATGCGGAACGGACAACGTAGACCCGTTCCGTATTTCTACGTAAAGCTGACTGTTTTAAATTGTAGGCTGAACGAAATTGGCAACATCGAACAAATAAAACTTTATGATTGCCTTTACAACGTTTTTTAACTTTTAAAACAATATTTGAAATAAACTTTACGATATTATGACTCGTACCGCTTTATTCCGAAACAAGAATCAGCATTATTACTGTTGTACTTTCTACATTCATAAAAATTATTCCAAAATACAAAACATTCTTGTTCCTGGTACTCCTTATGATACTTAATTTGGTCCAATGAGACCCCTGGTCTATCTTATTTGGTTCCGAGTGTCCTCCAGTATCGTATAATCGACGACTTATTTGTCCTCGTTTGTCGCAGTACTTTATTTTTTTTTCGTTATAAGGGTCAATTATGTTTGTGGTCAGCCAATATTGGTACCTTTTAACCTTCTGGTAGTGCAAATGACAACAAATTGCATACCTAGAGCAAGGATTTTCGAGCAGTCCCATGTGCCAAGTGTCCGATGCATAAACCAATTTAGATTGGTTTCTAACTAATGGATTTACGATATCACCTCTGAGACATTTTAAGAATATGAAACTATAAAATTGACTTGCAATATAAAACGCATGACTCGTTTGTAAGAAATTGCTTTTATTCTTTAGTTTAAGGATAAATGTCCTTAGAGTTTGAATAATAAAATCGGGAAAAATATAATACGATATTCCTACGCGCAGGTATCACGTCAAAAGTATTTGTAGAATCAAATTGTCATTATTCAAGGATAAGATATTTTTTCTTTCACGGTCCGTCCGAGTTAATAAGCGTTTCTTAAGTGCATTAGATTATAATCTAATCGGCGATAATTTAAATAATCAAGTGTTGCGTCCAAGACGCTGGCGTGAAGCGATTCCTTACATGTATGTCATATGAAATATGTGGAGTGGAGAAACGCGAGAGAAGCGATCACGCTTCGGTGGATGCGTTTTTGCGATGGTGGGGATACAGCGAGGCGATGGGGTTTTTAGCTACGCAGTAATACAGAACCAATATGTATGTCTACAGATTGATCTTAAGGATTATAGACAGTCGGACAGTCAGAATTATTTTCTATAGAGTGTATTCGAAGACTAATTTATGTTATAAAGTGGCAAACGAGCAAGCGGCCACCTGGATACGCTGAAATACCGAACCGACGAAGTGACCGCTGCCCATAGTATGTAAATGTAAAAATTATGTACAAAATGTTAACATTTTTCTAACGAAGTTAATTCATTTTTCGTTGTATGAAAAGCGATAATAGATATACTGCGTCTAGTAATGTTTTACGCTTTGGGTATCGTAGTTTTACAATAAATAAGTAAGAAGATAAAAAACGATGGGAGAACTAATAAGTTACGCAAAGTTCATGCGCTACAAAGCGATGCGATAGCGAACATCAAAAATGTATGAAACTGTCAAAGACGTTCGATATCTCACACGTGACAAGCGTATGACTTATCGAATGTCATTTTCATACATTTTTTGTCGATTCCATCAGCGATATCGCCAATCGAAAAATACTTTAGGTAAACTCCTGTAATGGAAAATTGTTGTGCCTTCTCTATACTATAAAGTTCAGTATAATTAATGAATATAACAACGTACTTTGCTAACGATATAATTTGTATACGTCACGTATACAGCCATCAACACTTTGTTTTGTTTTACACTTTGTTTCTTAATTTACGAGGGAGGCGCAAAAACGACCCGCATCGAAACATGTTGATTTATAACTAACGAGAGAACACGATAATATGCACAATTTGCGAGAAAGTTTGTTTTATAACGCGTGAAGAGATAATTAAAATTGTTTACAAAATGGAAGTACTAATGATAGAAGTGTAAATTTTTAAACTGCCATAAAGGTTAGTTATGTAGTCACTACTAGGCTAGGCTTTATTTCCCTTCCTATCCTTTTCTTATAAGGAAATGATGGGAAAGGAATCATCCTTTTTCTGTGCGTCTCCTCCTCCGTAGATTAAGAGTAGGTAACGCATCTGCAGTTGCAGATGTCTATGGGCAGCGGTCGCTTCCCTTTTTCAGCGAATCAAGGTGGCCGTTTGCTCGTTTGCCACTTTCTAATATAAAAAAAGTTCTTTATTGTAAAGGCACAATTTGTAAACATCAATGATTTTCTGGTTTAAAAGATTATTAAATGAGAAGTCACGGCCAAATGTTTAAACGCCGCTCAAATACTTCGATAAATGAGCGTCGCTTAAAATCTAAGTGGCGTCAAAATTATAAGAGATCGCCGTAGAATTTGGAGTTTAAGCTTAGACTTAACCTGGAAGACACTCTTACTT
>QDHC01001408.1:0-14389 GCA_013186455.1 Papilio dardanus tibullus
AGCATTGCACCCGTGCGTAGCCGGGGCGGGTCGCTAGTTGTCCTATATGCTAAATCTTTAGTTGCTTTTGCATTTATTTTACTAAGCAAATTTTTGTTTTTCCCTCAAAGAAAACATTTTAACTGAATCCTTTTGTGGTTCTAACCTAAAACAATTTGTTTTATAACCAAGTAAAAAGGCCTCAGGAGTGCGAGAGTAATATAATTTATCTAGAAGTTTCCACACTTCGGAATTACTTTGGGTAAAGTAAAACATTGCAAACACAATCCGCATAATAATAAAAGGGTAACCACACGTTTTGTTTTAGTAGGCAAAAGATAAAAATTACCAGCTTTAAATTATTTATTTAACTCCTATTGCTACTATAACTATAAATGTAAAGCTTTGTAAACTTTTACAACCTTATTGCGTAAAAAATACTGCGATAAACGAGGAAGAATAAGTCGTTGATTATACGATACTGAAGTACACTCGGAACTAAAAAAGATAGACCAGGGGTCTCATTGGACCAAATTATGTATTTTAAGAAGTACCAGGAACAGAGATGTTCTGTATCTTGGTGTAAATTTTATGAATGTACCAGTAACAGACGTAGAAAGTACAACAGTAATAACGTGGATTCTGTTTTCGGAATTAAGCGGTTAATCTTTTATAACTTTTTTTTCTTAATTTTCCTGAACGATTAAAATGAAATTTATTGCCAGTCCATAGTTCGAACGAATGTACAGAAATATGTTATCGCTGTCATTTCAAAAACAAAGAGAGATGAATATATGTTGTGTAACTCCACAGTGAAAGTGGCAGATGAAATAAAATAATAAGAGACCTAACATTTACAGATATTTCTTTATTCTATTGTTCGAGACATTTTACGCTTCACAGACATTAAAGCATTGAAAACCTTAGAGGAATAAATGTAAATATTCTCGGGAAATGTCCCAACAAAGATCAAACACAAGGTCATCCTATTCATATGCAATGATGCCCACGTCTGTTCGCTCTCAAACAACTTCCTGTGACGTCACTCAAGGTCAAAGGTCCAATTTGAACTTTATTTATATTAAAGTAAAGTTTATTTTGAGTTTCATTGAAATTACGTCACGATTTCTAGACTTTCTACTTAACCTGAGGGCGGATTTACGATTAATTGAATGATTTGTTTAGAGAGAAACCTATAGGTTATAGGTGTCTCTCTAATCCGAGTTTCTCGCTTTTCGAGGAAGCTCGCCGTGAGTATAGAATGATTCTCGCTTATAGAGGTTTCTCGTTTATCCAGGTTTGTATTTCGATTATGAAAATCCACGGTTATATACAACTATTAATAGTTCCCAAAATAGTATATTCATTGAGAAAATATCCGCCATTTTGAATTTAAAATAAAAGAGGTCAAAACAAATTGGATGCCAGCTTTATCTAAATTCATACAACTGTTGCAGAGTTATTTCCGTGCGGGGAATTACTCTGTTCGGAATATGAATGAAGCTTGAATTGGCTTACATTTGTGAACACATTTTAACATTAGGAAATGCAAATACAGCCCTCATATTTTAAACTCAATCTTCCTTATTCTGAAAAAAATTATAAAGTACTGCGATAAACGAGGACCAATAAGTCGTCGATTATACGATACTGGAGTGACACTCGGAACCAAATACCACCAGGGGTCTTATTAGACCAAATTACCTATTATAAGAAGTACCAGGAACAAGGATGTTCTGTATTCTGGTATACATTTTATGAATGTACCACTACCAAACGTAGAAAGTACAACAGTAACGCTGATTCTCGTTTCGGAATAAAACGGAATGAATTTTCATGTCATAGAAGCATTTAAAGCGTAGAAGTTATAGCCATATTAATCAAACGAAAATAGTGTTCCGCAACACACACAAACACTTTTTTATCTTACACTTCAATACAACGACAAGCGGTTGGAAAAATTTAGCATAATTAAAACTTAAGCATAAAAAGGAGACAGCTAGTTTCTTCGAAATTTAAATAATTTGCCCGAACTACACACGTGCTATCACAGGACAAGAAATTTCGCTTTATTTCCAGAAAGTACAAAACGCGACTTTATCTTTAGTATTTATTTATCAAAGCTTAAAGTTCTTTACTAAAATACTGTCGCACCCACAGATCATAAATAGTTACAAGCAGTCGTCAGCAACACCAAGGGGCACAAGCATATTTTAAGTTAAAGCCAACTTAAGCGGTCCTTTATCGTAAGTATTTCATACTACTTAAATCTAAGCTAATGAACACCCTTAGTGCCTTACTGTGTAAAAATAAGGAGTAATAAACGTATAGACAGTAAAAGATTTTAACAGTGGTAGAGCCCGCTTTAACATCTTCGCACGAATTTTCCGGCTCACCCGGTGACATACCACGACCACACAGAAGACAGGCGTGAAATGAAATCAATTCCGTGTTTCGTCCGAAGAGTGTGGTCCTAGAGGCCTAATTTTAGTCCACTTTCCCTTCCTATAATTTTCTTATAAGGGAATGATGGGAAGGGGAAGTGGATTTGGCGGGGGAGCGATGTATACAAATAAGAGGAATTATCATCTTGCTGTGCGTCTCCTCCGTAGATTAAGGGTAGGCAACGCATCTGCAATTGCACATTTCTATGGGCAGCGGTCGCTTCGATTTTTCAGCGAATCCAGGTGACCGCTTGCTCGTTTGCCACTTTGTAATATAAAAAGTGCCATGCTATTTTTATTCGAAGTATATCGATATTATGCCATTGTGCAACGCTAAATTGTTTTTACCCTGACTATCCCTACACTAAGAGCTTCATTTTAAATGGTATAACATTGAACAAAACCACGCGATGATCGTATTATCGTCTCGCTTTCATGTCTACAAGTCACGCCTGCGTCTGCTAATGGAGGTCGAAACAAATCTACGGAAATAGGGGGTTTACCCAAAGTATCTTTCGATTGGCGATATCGCTGATATCGACAAAAATATATGAAACTAACAATGACATTTGATAAGTCATGTGCATTTTTTTAAATGTATTAAATCTAAAACTACAGACTCGCGGTCAGTACTCTTTTCTGCTCTGTTGTTATTGTTGTCTTATGTTTATTACAATTTACATTTTTTGTTAAATATTTATTTTATTAAGTCATGTGCTTGTCACGTGTGAGATATCGAACGTCATTGGCAGTTCCATTTTTGACGTTCGCTATGGAATCGCTTCGTAGCGAATGTATTTTATAGGTAAACTCCCAGAATTAAACGATGAAAATTTTACGGCTGATTTTCTTTTCTTAGCGTAGCTATCTAATTTATATTAAGTAGGTGCCGCAAAAATCGGTGGCTGGGGATTAAGCACTTGGCCTGTAATCCTGCATGTCTTGGGTTCGTATTTCGCCATGTAAATGTGCTTTTCGATTTTCGAATTTCATATATACGAGTACATTAACCCGACGCTCTTACGATGAAGGAAAACGTGATGCTTTCATCTATGAAGAAATTCAAAGAGATGTGTGAAGTCACACACTGGACCAGCGTGGTTGACTGTGGCCTAGTCACTCCTAATTTAAGGTAGGCTCCGAGCCCTTCGGTAGAGACGTACAATGAGCTGATGCTGACGAATTGCCGCAATTTGTGTGCAAATCCCAACACTACTAGATAATTTCTGGCCTTCAGCTATAGCGTAATGAAAAAAGAAAAAAAAACAAAGCTAAAAAAATTGTCTATGGCATTATTACTTTTCATTCACGCGCCAATGAAAGTAATCACAATTCCCGCCCCGAGGCAATATTACGATATCGTGGTAGCCATTTTGTAAACGATTGATGCAGAACGTGCGCCTTTTTTTTAATAAAGTAGTAATTTCTGTTTTTATTAAGTAACTTTTCTGATTTCATTTTATTAAAAAACGTTATGAAATTTCCTCAGTTTATTATTAAAAGTAAAAATAACTTAAGTAAATAAGAGCGAGGTAAAACTTATTAAGTTATAAGTATTAAATATTTTTAATTTTATTAAAAAGGTAACAAAACTTTCACATTTATAAATTGACATTTGACATTTAGCAACTTTTTTTTTTTTGAGATTTTATGGCCTGACATTTAGCAACGTTCAGAAATTCAAGACCAAAAACAACAATAGCATAAAATGTTAAATAAATTATGTTATATTTTCTTTTGTTGTGCTCAAAATAAATTTTTGAAGAATCCGGCAATTCCTTCACTGTACACTTGAGAATTGAAGTTTTTCGGAAGTAACAAATTCAGAAAGTACTCGAGGCCTCATGTTTGAATGCGAGCGTGGCTGAATGGGAGCAAAAGTTCTCTATACGATAATGTTAAAACTCTTTATCCATTGTTATACAAAGTTATTTTTGTATTTTATGCTTTAAAGTTTGAATAAAGAACATTTTTATTGGAATACTAACGACCTGCCCCGGCTTCGCACGGGTGCAAATCAGTATAATGTTGATAAATACTGCAGCGTTTGCAATATAAGCGCTAAAAATGTGTTAATTTACGACATCATATTAAAAACTTCTAAATTATCAGTGTTACTCTACTATATTGTAAATGTATTATACATGAAAACCTTCCTTATGAATCACTCTATCTATTTAAAAAAAACGCATCAAAATCCGTTGCGTAGTTTTAAAGATTCAAGCATATATATATATAGGGACAAATATAAAAAAAGCTTTATTGTTTTATACTATGTTAGGATGTAACGTTTGTTGAGAACTTTCTAGACTTTTATTGGATAGAATAAACATACTAAAATATCGTGTTAAGTAGTGTAAGATTAAAATAAGATTCGACCCATGATGGGCTCCATTTTCCCTCACTCCACGACTAGCGCGTATTTTGCGTGACTTCACACATATCTTTGAATTTCTTCACCGATATGTGCAGACATCACGATGTTTTTCTTCACCTTAGAGCGTCGGGTAAATATGTACATATGAAACACATTGGTAGATGGCGGGATTCGAACTCGGGACCTGCAGTTTACAAGTCAAGAGCTCAACCCCTGAGTCACCGACGCTTGTTAAGTAGTGTAATCTCGTATTTGAGAAATGATATTATTTGCAGACCGTAGAGAAGGTTAGAGAAGAAAGGTCGATAGAGACGTATGGTAGAACAGAATACAATAGATACTGACTACGTAAAGAAAAGGGCAGGTTGATGATAGTATTATTTTAAAAGCATTATCGCTTATAACGGACATTTTTATAAAATTTGCGTGACAATTTTTTATACTCTTTTATATAAACTGCATAATGTCAAGGCTATTAGATAAAAAAACTTAGAATTTTGCCCTACAATATAATAAAGTAAATGTAAATTTATTTTTTTCAAGTACAATACAAAAATAAACAGTGGCAATGCTAAGTGGCCGTCTCACCTCGGCCCAATTGCTACGCCGTAGCACTGTCTACAACATTTCTTGAATTAAAAACAAAAGAAAATTTATGGTACCTACTGACTGGCTGAAAATACAACTGCTATTATTGTACTAGGAAAAAGCACTGGCTGTAAAGATTCTTACAGTATCATTAGAAAAAAACAGCAACGTTAAGATTTACGCAAACAATGCATGCTTACATTAAACATTTTTGTTACTTTTATAATATAAAAGGTTTTAATCTGACAGTCTCTGCGTTTATATTTATGACGTCATGAAAAATTTTAATGTGTTTTTTTCCTTTGGACAAAACATACACTAAGGGACTCCCTTAGTAACCACTTAAAGTGTGGTACTGCACCTATTGTTTCCTAAGTTCGGAATTAAATATCTCGACTAAATCATCAAGTTTGTTATTATTTAATTATAATTTCGCACAGGAAACTTGTGGTTTGATAAAACACTATGATGAAATAATTATTTATATTGGCTAGACACTATTTTGGAAACACATAAAAACAGATTAGCGTCTTTACATTCTTATACCGCTAGTTAATTAACATTTAGTTATAAATTGGAAGCAAAGAAGTCGATAAGAATAAAGGACTTGTCCTATTTTATATGAGAGCTGGTAAGTACTGTGAATTAACGGGATTAGGACAAAGTTTAAGTACATTCTTCTTACTTTTTATCGAAATAAGGAGTTCTCTTGTAGATAAAATCTGAATTACGTTAGATTAGATACGGGTAGAAGATACCTAACGTCAGTAAGTTTGGTTCGATCTTTTAATTCTTTGATGGCAAAAAAACGAATTAAAAAAGACAGATAATGGTTTAAAATTGTTTAAGATATTCAGCCTATGTCCTTTAAATTAATGCGTATTAAATAAAACGATAGAATTCAAAAAAGTCAATTCATAATAACAAATAATGTTCACTTTTTATAGCCAGTAAACACGCCTACTTTTTTCTAAATTTGTTTTTTTTTTGCTGAAAAATTCGGCCAGTGCAAACTAGCAATGGTTGAAAATAAAAAAAAAAAACGAATTTATCGGAACGTTGATTTTTTATTGCAAAAAATCTAATAAGAACGAGTGAAATATTGTAAAATTAATTGTTAGTACTCACATAAACACAGCATTTTCGCCAACGTTGTGATAGTGGTGTCAAAAAGCGCGAACATATTTTTCCTAGCTACAATACGAATAACCATTTTGATTGCCTTAGAAACCGTTTCACGATTTCGCGTGGCTTCGGCTTTATACCATTTATGTTAACAATTTTATTATAATCTGTATTGTAATTAGAAAAAATTGTAGAAGGTATAGAGTCTGCACATCTGCTAGACTTTTGTTACAAACTGGTGTTGAGGAATGTTTTTTAAGATTTTATACCGAGCGAGTTGGCGGAATGGCGGACATTTTGTGACGTCATAGACAAAAATCAATCCTTCGAGGCATGCGCGTTGTCTCCCCTTGGCCCATTTAATGGTGGGGATGCATGACCGTGACGGATTGAGTTTATAACCAACACAAAATGGCTGACAATTTTTTTATGAATGAACATACCAGTCATTCAATCGTTATTTTTAGATTTTAACTTATCGATATAGAATTTCTTTTATAGTCTTTAATTAGATTGCGGTTTGAACGACTTTATAGGGCTCTTGATTTTAGCACGAATAGAGGTTAGTAGAACGAATAAAGACCTGAGATGAACGTAAACTATAAAAAAAATCTGCCCACTTCTTTTTATTTTTGTTTAGTGATAGGGAGTTGTTATCTAATTGACCCTAGTTATAGTATGTGTAGTAATAAACAAAATGAGAGGTCGAAATGGGATTCACTGCTAAAACAAAAGACGAAAGGATACAGGGAGAGGAGAGAAGCCTCTTTAATGCCTTAATTACTAATGGCACTATGGTCTTTTTAAAATCATGTTCTATCAAAAGGCACCATATGATTTTCCCACAGAGAAATTAATTCTGTATTAAGATTTTCCTGTCAGACGCGGCATCAAGATATCATTATCTATCTCTAGTCTTTCCGGAAGTCAGAAGGTCCGATAAGACATCCGTTCTGAATGTTGATTAATAAATCGCTATAATAGCGAAAGATGTCGCTATGGTATATTCTTAATTAGAATGGGAATAGCATGTCTTCTATAGATCTTGTTACTTGTTTATTAAAATATGGACGATTTAATAAAATCAAACGTTTTTGACAAAAATATTACAATTTAAAAATATAAAACTGAAATAAAAAAACTGAACTTTTATTCTGTTTCTAAACGAAGCGAACATCCAACCTGACAGGTTGACAGTGACAACAAGGCCATAAAATCTCAAAAAAAAAAAATTGACAGTGACATTGACAATTGCTAGTAAACAAGTATACAAGACAGCATGTGTTAAATAAATACTTTTTATGTTATTAATGGAATAAATACAAAATACCTTTGAGATACAAATATGTCATCGAATCCACTTAACGGTAAATAGATACTACATTCACAAATTACGCCAAAACAACAAAAATGAGTTTCAAACTTTATAACCTCACTTTTGACTTTAACCTTTTTGTTCACGAAATGTAGTTCTAAATATTAAAAGTATGACAAAAAGTATTAAAAATCAATGCTAAGACTGTTTCCAAGCGTTCCACGTAGCAATATATTACACACATCATTAAAATTGTTTCATATTATATTTACGAATATTTTTTACAGAACTAAAACGTCGATTAGATGATGATACCACTCCTTTACCCAAAAGGCTACGTTTGGCTAAAAACGTGATACATTCAGATCACTTCCCTGCGGCCCCGAAGGAAAGAATTGTCGCAGAATGGTTGGAGGGTATTACGGAAAGAAATGGTCTAGCCAGTAAAGATATCAGACATGTTATAAGCTGGCTACAATTCGCTGATGAATTAACTAATGATCTAAAATGTAGATTAATTAAGGTAAATTATTTTAGAGTTGTTTTTTTTATGTGAGAAAAATTTCAGTATAAATTCAACCATGTTAAGAGCAAAAAGGTCTATTATCCATTCTGCTTATCCTGGGGAAAATAAATTTAAATATAATAGCATAAAATGGTATATAAATGGTAGAATATTTAAGTTTGTTCTCTAAATCTACCATATTATACCAAATTATTGTTGACTAAAATATTATTCTGAAATTTAGAATGATTATATTATAAATATTAATGTAATTATGAGATGTTTTTGTTTTCAGGTGGTATCACATTATTTACACAGCAATCCATTAAATAATGAAGATATACATTATATTATAAATTTCTTAGATAATGAGAAAATATCAGCAACATTACAAAATCAAATTGATGATTATTTGTTCATAATAATCACTTTACTTCAAAACTTACGGAATGGTGGAAAAGATGCTTTAATTCAAAAAATATTTACAAATTTAACTAAATATTACAAAGAATGTAAGAAAAAACTAAAATTCATTATAAAATTATTAGACGGAGAAAATTTAGAAACGATTTTCTCGTATTTAGATTCAGAAAATCGAAATACGGTTTTAAATGTATGTCAAAATATTTTATTTCCGTTGACAAAGAAATCATTCTTCGTCAATTTCCTTCAACATATAATAAAAAATGATAATATTGATAAATTTATTGCTGATAAAAGTGAAAATGTACAATCTGTTATAAAAATATTAAGTGCCTTTTTCATGTTCCCTAAAGGAAGAACTTCTAAAGATCAGAAATTCTTAATAGACTTTGTTGACACATTTGTTAATTCCTTTCGTAATGAAGGACAAATATTATTCGCATTTTATATAATGGCGGTTAGCTCTTTAAATATCAGACAGAATTATTTAAACCCAGAAATGATAATCCCTTCAATAACCTTTAAAGAAAACGATGATAAAATAAAAAGGAATATATTTTTAAAAATGTTAAATACATTAATAGAAAATGAAGTAGATATATCAATAAAATTAACTGATATCAGTGAAAAAACGAAATTAGAAATGAAAAAGAATTTCATTTCGTTCTTACAAGCGACAATGCTCGGTTGTTTGAAATTAGAACACAAAACAGATAAAATAAGTTTACAGATTATAAATTCAGCTATAAAATTAGATCCGTCAATTATTGAACAAAAGCTCGATGTTATTCTGCCACCGATTATGATATCGAAAAAAAATTCAAACGTAAAAGATGCGTATATCGAAATGTTAAATTGCTTAATAGAAACTTTATTTAAATTAAGTCGTGGTACTTTATTCGTTGAAAAAATTCTACCGAGCATTAAATTAAATTTGGATATGTTAAATGTTGAACAATTTGAATTGAAACAGAAGTTAAAAGATACCACAGATGTTGAAAAAAATAAAATAATAACTGTTGATGATATTTTACCACAAGAATGTATTGAAATGTATGGAAAATGGACTTCGGAATTGATGTTTAGACAAAATAATGGATTATTGATATCATTACAAAAAGATTTTGAAGAAAACTGCTTGATGAAGTTGGAAGAAGGCCTTGCCAGTATGTATAACTTTGTGTTTTTTTGTAAATACAATCGAACCCTATATAAGCGAGACATTATGATACTAATGAATGCGGCTAGAACTCACGTATAATATTCCGGTAACGGTACCGACTAGTTTCGGACTCTTTGGAAGTCCACCTTCAGGGCGAGTGCTAGTCATTCGATGCTCGCGGTCGCGCCGCGTCTCACACTCGCATAAGTAAAACTCGGCCTGACGTGGACTCCCGAAGAGTCCGAAACTAGTCGGTATCGTCACCGGAATACCACACGTAAGCCCTAGCAGCATTAATTAGTATGTATAACTTTATTTACAGTCGAACTTGGATATAGTTCCGCGCTTATCTAGGTCCAGTATTTACAAAACATAGATTCAATAGAATTACGTATAAGTTTCTTTCCTTGTCTTGCTTGTAACGTATTATTTATTTTATATAAATTCCAGGTCCTTCAATAATTATATTAACTGAAGTATTATCAGCCATTTTGTCGTCATTCTTTAAGTATAGCAAAATGGCGGACCATACAGTCCCGCAACAGATTTCAGAAGAGTTTTGGATGAGTTTCCAAATGTTCGGTGAAGTATGCTTGAAGAAATTCGGTGAATGCATTTTAAAACTCAATTATGTAAGTAGATATTTGAGATACTAGCTGTCCCCCTGACTTCGTCTTTGCTGAACTAATAAAAAATAAGTAGGCTATGTCGTCTTTCAGACTATGTTCTACATCTGTGCAAAATTTCTTCAATATACTTACAGGCATTTTATAAAAAAACATGCATCTATTGTACCTTTGGCATCCTAACATAGTATAAACCAATAACGCTTTTTTATGTTTGTCCCTATATATGTTTGAATCTTTAAAACTACGCAACGGATTTTGATGCGGTTTTTTATTAGATAGAGTGATTCATAAGGAAGGTTTTCATGTATAATACATACACAATATAGTAGAGTAACACTGATCATTTAGAGGTTTTTAATATGATGTCGTAAATTAACATATTTTTAGCGCTTGCATTGCAAACGCTGCCTGAACCCTAGAAGTGAGATCAAAATCGATTTGCACCCGTGCGAAGCCGGGGCAGGTTTATAATATTAGTAATATATTTCTCCTAGATTATATTCGTGTTTTAAAATAACAAAAAAATAATATTACAGAGTCCATCTTTACTTTTATCCTTTTTAAAACTCTGCTTGAGTTATTCAAAATTGAAGCTTTTAAATTTGAAATATGGCAACATTAAGATGAAAGAAACTAATGAGTCAACAGAGATGACTGACTGTGGTATAATGTTGCCATGTTTGAATAGACAACAATGGGTGGCTTTATCTGAAATGATACAAGAAGAAGAAGCTATTATAATATGGGTAAGATTTGTTTTTATTTATTTTTTCGGATATAGGCTGTTTTCATTAGAAAAAAAATGGTAGGATCACATTGGTAATCCAATTTTTTATCTGTTGTATATGTTATCTGTGCGCGTTTCTGAACATCTGCTGCGCCTGCCGACATATTGACGTAAATAAACCAGTCCGCACTAAGCTAGCGTTCGTATTACTGCTCCGTATATCCAACATTATTAAAATCTGTCCAGCGCTATATAAATATAGGAAGGAACAAACAATAACTTTATTAGTATACTAGCTGTTGTTTGGACTTCGTCCGCGTGGAATAAATAATATAGCCTATGTTACTCGGGGATAGTGTAGCTTTCTAACGGTGGAAGATTTTTTTAAATTGGCCCAGTACTTCAATACAAACAAAAATACAAAGTTTCTCTCTTTATAAAATTAAGTATAGATTAAAATTTACTTGCATATTTTCAGGACAATATTCTTCTTGTAAAATTAATGTTTATACAAGTATTAAGATTGAAAAATTCTGAAATCGATCAAGATGAAAGTGAAATATTAACTAAAACAAATATAATTAAACAATTATCCAATTCGGAAGTTATTTCTTCAGATACATATTTTACAAGAGAATTATTCAACAATTTAGATCAAAATCAAGCAAAACAACTTGCAAAATCATTGGTAAAATCATTTGTTAGTGGCAACAATTGTGACGTATTCAAAAATGTTTCCATATCTAAAAACAGAATCCTACTAAATGCACTCGTCTTAGAAGCAAGTAAATGTATCATGAAATGCTTTGATAATAGCAACACTCTTACTAAAGCTATGAATAAGAGTAATTTTGATATTGAATCATTTTTACAAAGTATAAATGTAAGAGATTATTTTAATGATTTTATTATGAATGAAAACGAAGAAGAAAATATAATTAAATATATTGATATATTAAAAGATGTCCCCATTTACAATTTAGATGAAAATTATAGATTGACGACCATTTTTGTGTTGCTAACCGTCAAGAAATGTTGCCAGACTAAAAAACTACGTCGAAGTATTGATAGTATAATCCTATCTACTTACGAATTAAGTCCAAAATATCCGGATTTATACAAAATATTTCCCGTTGAATTTATATTTTCATTCCAAGACTGCACTATACTGAATTTATTAAAATTATCCTTGAAAACTTCAAACAATATGCTGATTATTAAATTTATATTAGAATTGACAGTAAGAAAAGTCAAAACAAATAATGAAATATTAAAAGAATTAGTAGAAATACTTCTGTCGACACAAAATTCAAAAAAATCATCAGAAAATATAGAATATTTTAGTGACATTGTATTCCAAATACAATGTATAATCCTACCAATTATTGCTAAAGAAAAAAGAGCCATAACTACGAGTGCTTTTAGGACTATCTTAGCAAATCTACAAGATAAATTGCATCAAGCTATGCTGGATGCATTTATGCGTATAGATTTTACCAAAATCGATAGCTCTGATGAAACTGGCAACACTGATGACAGTTTGGTAACTTCCGACCGAGGTGTGGCAACACTGAATGCTATTGGCGCGTATTCCTTGACTTTATTGAAGTATTGTGAAATGACTGATGTTGAAGAATTAAAGAAATTGGATTGTTTATGGTCTGGATTGGAGTATTTCGTGCAAAATGCTGTAAGTATGCCGATTTTATCAGTTATAGTTTTTTATAATGTGTCTAGACAGATTATAAACTGGCAAAGGTCACAATAGAATGACTAGCGGTTGTCCGTGTCTCCGTCGACGCAGAATTTAAAAAATACTTAGTAAGTAGTCTATGTCTTTTCCAGATTTTGTTCTGTGTGCAAAATTTCATTTCTTATCCATTCAAATACTTTCAGACAAACGTCCATCCATATTAACTTTCGCATTCATAATATTATTAAGATATATCTTTTGTCATATTTATACTTATTATATTTATTACAGATTAAAGCAGTCAAAAATCCAGACACGAAATATCAACATATAGAAACTTCAATACAATTATTAAACATTGTACTGAGGTATATAAAAAAACTAGAATCCCACATTATATTCAAAAAGAAAGATAAACTTTTCAAACAAATATGGCACAGTATAAAAAAGAGATTATTATTAATATTCGATAATACATCTAAGAAACGTTTAAATACTGGTTTATTAGAAAATATTTCAGTAACATTGAAATTTTTAGCTGAATTATCTTCAGTTGATTGTTTTGTTACATTTTTCTTAGGAAAAATAACTGATTTGGTCGTTTTAAAGGTAAATTTATCTTTTAATAATAAAAAACTTAAAAAATCTAATATTGTTAGATTATAATTGTATATAGTTTTTTTTGTAAATGGTAGATATTTAAAGTTTGTACATGGCAACATTGAAGATCTGACAATTTTAGAAAGGGTTGCCATACTTTGATTGTTAAGAGTTGCTAAAATAAAATTACTGTAATGTAATTTAAAACACGCCATTAATAACTCTTAAATTCACAGTTTCTTTATGATTAATTTCAGAAGCCAGAGAAAATTTTAAAAGATGAAACAACAACCAATTTGCATTTAACATCTCATCAAACAGCCAAATATTTGCTACAAAATTGTTTAAAAGCGAATATAATTGCTCATAAACGTATTGGTATAACAAAACAGATATACAAATTATGTAAGAACTTAAAAGATTGGATTAAACTACATTTTGAAAGCGAAATAGATATGCAAGAAAGCAAATTAAATAATATTAATAACGATGAAAGTGAGGTTAATCTGACAGCTGTTAAAGTTGACGACGCCATTTGCAATTTGTTGAGAATCGATTTGGATATGATAGCAGAAGTCATTTTGGCGGCAAAAAAGGTAAAGTTTTTTATTATTGTTTTATATCTAAAATATTTATACAGACAAAAACGTTCTGCCAATGATTATAAAAATATATTTTATTAAATGTGAATCTATTTTTATTTGAGAATGTATTTTTTTTATTATTTTAAATGAAATGAAATGAATATTCATTTATCTATAACTAGCGGTCGCCAGCGACTTCGTTCGCTTGAAGTTTAGAAGTTCAAACAAAGTTTTTCAT
>QDHC01001408.1:14580-25727 GCA_013186455.1 Papilio dardanus tibullus
TATTTTTATTCATTATACAATCTAGTCAAACTTGAATTAGCGAGAGTCATTCTATAGTCTCGACAAGCTACCTCCATAAGCGAGAAATTCGGAATAGAGAGAAACCTCTACAAGCGAGACTAATATCGCGGTTCCTTGGATTCTCACTTGTCATGGTTCGAGAGTATAAATTATTAACTTCAAAGCAATAATTAACTTCTGATTTTACCTAAATGTTACAAAAACATATTCACTTCTGTATTTTACATGTTTTATATAAAAAATCCCAAAAAAATATCATTTTTTTTCCAGACTACAATCGACTATAAGTTTATAGGTGCTATATTTGAATTGCAACATTTAATTCAATACATACTCGGCCGTAATACATTGAATATAAGGTCGGAAATCACTTGGCAATCTTTCTTTACTTTACACGAAGGAGCTATTACTGTGTTGAATAATTTGTTATTATCTAGAGAGGAAATACTTGAAGATAGGTTCGTTTTTTTATTTTTTTTATGTCGGACAGACCATTATGTATAGAAAAGAGTATTTAGTGATTAAAACATAAAAATCTTGACCCACCCTTATGGCACTCTTTTAAATAAAAAAAAAGTTTCGACCTCGTACTATTAAAGAAACGCTACAAAAGTACCTATTTAAAAAAATAGATAGATTAAAAAAATATATTTAATCTGTTTTTATTTGACAGCTCACAATAGACGCTAATTTTGACAGATTCTTATTTGAATCGCATTTGCCACCGGAAATTCTTTTTTTTTTTTGTTTATGCCCATAAATTATTTTTTTTATTTTTCTCTTTATGGTTTTCAGATGGCCATGTTACATGCAATGCTACAATGTACTGATACAATGTGTGTGCGAGCGAGCGAGGTTATTAGAAATAAAGGATCGCAATATCGAACAGAAGTTGGCTGAAACAGCACATTCTATAGAGAAGTATGTTAAATAGATTTAAAAAAATGTTCTTGACAGGAGAGGGGACGCCCATTGAAACATTAAATCTTGGGGGTTAATAAATTAAATTCCCTACAAAGCGATTCTATACCGAACGTGAAAAGTGAAAGTGACGTTCGATATCTCACACGTAACAATCACATGACTTATCGAATGTCAATGTCAGTTTCATACGTTTCTGTCGATTCTATCAGCGATATCGCCAATCGAAAAGTACTTTGGGTAGTCCTCCTTATCTATACTAATATTATAAACAGAGAAAATTTGTATTTTTGTTTGTATTGAAATAACTCAAAAACTACTGGACCGATGTCAATAATTCTTTCATCATTAGAAGGCTATATTATCCCCGAGTAACTATATTATTTAATTCCACGCGGACGAAGTTGCGCACAACAGCCAGTCTCTTTATAATATTAGTATTAAAGTCAATGGTAAATTCACTAAAATAGCGAAGATATGCTATTCTAGTGTTATTTTGATCCCACTTCGATTAGTTTAAGTGTTTACTTAAATTGTCCTTTAGCGTTCATTTCTTACTCTAAATTGTATTTCAAACTTCCTTAGTAACCACAAGGAACAGATCGACCAAGGGAGTCCGACCTTATTATTTTATTTGTTCAATTTTACAGATTAACTCAATCGATATGCAAAAGAAAAACTCACGTGTCGAGAATCGCGGCGTACGCGGTCGCCGACATTTGTATCTGGGTAGAAAAATACGGTCCGCCGAAACTCGTGAGACAACATCTAGAAAATTCCATAGCATTACTAATACAGGCGTCTGATTCTACATACTCTATGGCCTTCTTAAAAAGATCTTTGGCGGGTACAGTCGGTCAAATGACTATGTCTAATATGTATTCGATGTATAAGAGATATCATAAATACGTTGGAAACGCTTAGCCCTTCGTTTACAATACCTAGGCTTCATTACACCGAGTTCACGAAAAAAACGTACTTATATGAATCAAAGTCTCTGTTTTTATCCCAAACTCCGTCTAATGAAGCCGAAAAAACACAAAGCAACGCAAATCTGCGATTTTTGTCTCTGGGCTATTTACGCAATAATATCATAGAAGCTCGTACACATGATGTATTGTATAAGCCAAATAAGAGAAATCGTTGATTTGCCTAAGAAGGGCTTTAGTTTTTTTTTTATTGAGAAACACAGTGGTAACAGCCGAAACGTTACAGTTAACGTAATGTAAATATGACAATAAAATAAATAAATCAAAATGTCTTTTATTTTTGCCCGCTTAATCCTGCTTAACCACAAATAACCACGAACGCGTAAAAAAACGTTAAAATGAGGTAGAAGGCAGAATAACTACTTCAGAAACAAGATATATTTCATTCACGCAAACAAATTAAATATTTGCTTTTTATTTGATACAATTGAGTAATAACTAAGAAAATCCTATTCTTTTCCTATTGTTCTATGTGCAGATATTACAATAAGATCAAATCCAAGCCTTATATGGCAAACAAAACATTTTTATCAGAAGGCGCCAGAATTTAAATCAACATACGACGTTGAGGCAGTCTGCATCTGCCCATATATGGGCATTTATTGAATACTGAATGTGGATTGGACAAAATATGATCGTCATCAGTGAGTCACTTATCAAGTGCTAATCATACGTGTGGAAGTCTCCAAATCTACTGTACACTTTGTTGGAACGGTTGATGTTTTTTATTTATCTAATCTTATCGAAGCCAAAGCGAGTTTATATAAAAAGGTTAACAATAACTCGTACATTGACAGAGCATAGAGCAACAGACTACAGTCGTTTAGGTTGTCGCCTTGTTTCGCTTTTATAAATAATAAATATTCCTGTTTGAAATTTTGTAAACAAATAACTTTACCTCGCAAGTATTTTTTTGGTGAGGAGAAATTTTAATCTTTTGTATTTATTTACTCGATAATAAATAAAAAAAATAATTAAATCATTCTGTTGACTCATAGTAACAATTTTGACACATGCGCTGATTGGACGCCGCACAATAACGTATAGCCAACTCTTAAATATTCAGTGTCGTTCCGGTCGCCGTTGTGGACTCGGTGAAGTTAGTAGTGGAATTTTACGTGTTATAACATCAAAAAATGGTAAGTGAACAAAAAAAATAATTTCTGTGTTGTTTAACCGTGCTGTGCTCTACTTGATCTTGATGTGTCGTAAAATTGTCTTACTGAATTTACATTGTAATACATTCCCATTAGACCGGTGCCGCCATATTTCGCACAACCCTTTGCAGAGTTCGCACGCCTTTTCATAAAAATAGTTGTCACTGTTCAATGATTTTATGCCACGTGTAGAGTGATTTTGCGGAACTAAGCTTTTATTCAACGAATGTAGACGAAGTGTTTCAGTCTAGATAGATAAATAGGTTCGGTGTTAAATTTCACGCTTGTTAAAAAAGGTTACTATACCGCGACACCTTTTATGACGAAAAGGCGCGCCGGTTTGTTATATCGTCATTTTTCTGGTTGAAATACGTAGTATATGTTTATGAATTATCTGTCGGTCGTTTTGTTGGGGGGCATCGAACTTTGGTGGCACTGCACCGCCGCGCAATCGTATGTCGTTTGCCCATATATGGTATAGTTGCGGCACTTGCCTGTCACATCCATTTCATGTCTATTTTAGGGTGCTAGGTGTACGGTGGTGGGCGCGCCCTATTATGAAAAACTTTCTAGTCAGTATCGCAACCAATGTCAAGGTTGTATTCGGTCTACGTATAAATCATTTATCGGCTTCTTATCTTGTTCTAATAAGTCGTTTTGCCTTCGATTATTACCTTATTGGTTCTGTATTGAATATGTCGAAATATGTATGATGATTCATATTCACGCCTTTTGATGAATCAGTCCTTACTTCCTTATATGTTGACAATTGTATGCATGTTAACATTAAATTTAAAATCATTTGTTAATAATTGAAATGACTGATCAATATATTACAAATACTTTTCTTATTAGAATATTGACATAACATAGATTAATATTAAAAACCCTTTATTTTAAAGAGATCTCTTCGATCCTTTTACATTCACACAAAGTCAATAAATATAACAATTAAAAATCAACAAACTTTTGAAAAGAACTATAAACTATCAATCTAAACTATAAAGTCTTATAACATCAAAGACTACAAACCTATGCTATTTTACAGCTATCAATATGATGCCTAATTTGGGCTGTTTTTAATTTTCTTATTGAAGGGTAGATTGTGATAAAATCTACACACCTTAACTTTGTTTACATACGATCAATAACAAAGAAATAATAGTAGAACCTAAAAATCCAATTAATACACCAAACACATCAAAAACAGAGGGAGAAAGAGATAGTTTTCCTAAAAGCATTGATTTGTCACACCCCTCTCTCCTCCTTTTTACAAACTTTTATTTAAATTTCAACGTATGTATGGATTCTTGCAACTCAATTTTGAAACCATCTTTAAATGTTTCTGTAGTTTTCCATACATCACAAATTATTCTATGATATTCTCAAACATCTAAGTAAAAAAAATGTCCATTTAATGGAGCTTTTGAATGTCATATTATTTTAATACAGAAATATATGTAGAGAAAATAGTCTTTGCCTCAACATTGCGCTGTGTGCCAACATATAAATCTAATAAAACTGGAATAACGATGCTCATATTTTTAGATCTTACATACATATGATTGATCAAATTTTATAATTTTTTTACACCTATAGATTCCGAAACAAAAAAAAATATTTTTTATTATCATAAACTAGCTGTTTCTCACAACTTCGTCTGTGAGGAATAAAAAAATATAGCCTAAGTTACTCGGGGGTGTAGCTTTCCAACAGTGAAAGAATTTTTATAATCGGACCAGTAGTTTTTGAGTCATTTCAATACATACAAAAACATAAATGATTTATCTTTATAATATTAATATAGATGAGACAATTAAGTAAATATCTAATGTAATCTACCATACTATGTCCTACATCTGTGTAATTTTTCATCAAGGTCCGTTCAGCTGTTTTAGAAATACCTTCAAACTAATATCTATCCATCCAAACTTTCGTATTTATAATATCAGTAACCGTATAGCTTATATTAGACCGAGTTTGCGGAAAAATAGGAGATTTTGCTACGGTGTAAGGCCATTTTGTCCATGACATCGGTCTTATGAAGACATAGGTTGAGAGATTTTTTTGTAACCGGAATAATGTATCAACATATTTGTCATAAACTGGAAAAATTTGAAATGTCGAAATAAAATCGCGTCCGACTTGATGTAGGAAATAAATAATTTATACTGGTGAATCATTGAATACAAAAGGTAAAAACTAAAATTATTTTCAACTTTATTTCTATACGATTTAAAGGTCAAGTTCACAGCTGTTTATTGTATGAGTCATACACGCTGGACCATGTCGTTTTTTATCTTCGTCATAATAACATACTGCTTGTTTTCGTTCGTACTATGTCGATAAAATTAACTGCAGCTCTTAGGTTATATTTTACTTTTTATAAATGCGAAAATTTGGATGGATTGATGTTTATCATATAAACGACCAGAATTCCGATGTCATGCAAAAGACTGCCTTACGCCGAAGCAAAATCAGTCTAATGAAGGCATAGGATAGGAAGGTGATCTAGATATATTATAGTGTTGGAATAGCGCTTAGACTAAACTTTTTTTTTTATTTATTCCGCATGGATGGAGTCGCAGGCAACAGCTAGTATACTATTAAATACTAAAGTTATCGTATACAACTTTGATCAACACATCGAATTCATCTGTAACCGTACGACTTCATTAGACCGAGTTCGCGATAGAAACGGTGATTTAGCTTCGGCGTAAGGCCGTTTTTTGCTCGACATCGGTCTAATGAAGCCCTATGTTAGACCGGAATCTCAAATTTTCCTATCCTTGTGTACGAATCGCCTTAGAAAAACAAGTTCCGCTAACGAGAATATTAAAAAAGCACAATATTGGTAGGGTAATAATTTTCTTTGAATAATTTGATGACTAAATAACAATTCAAACCATCATTATTTCTCATTACCTGACTCACCGTCGCAAGGTAGTGACGTGTGTCGTCTCGTAGGTCGATCACCTTTTTTCCCCCGCTGTCCGCTCGTCTTTTGTTTTATTTTTGTTGCGGTTTTTTATTTGCATATTTATTTACATTTTTAATCAATGAATTAATAAGAATATTTAACAATGTCATAGTGAAAGTTATAAGTGCAACAAGCTTTAGTAAGTCCCAAATATGGCATTTATTTCGTCAAAGAATGTTATTGACGTATTTTTTATCGAACGGAAATGCTGGTTCCTTCCACGTATGACGAACACCATTTATATTGTCAAATCCTTTACCTACTACTACCATTTGCATGTGACGCTAGACGCATTTGAAAGACGCTAGTCTTTACAAGAAATGTTATCCTGTTAACCCAACATGTTTTTCGATCGGCGATTTCGTTGCTGGAATCGACAAATTTGTATGAAACTGACATTGACGTTCGATATGTCACACGTGACAATCACATGATTTTATCGAATGTCAATGTCAGTTTCATAAATGTTTGTCGATTCCATCAGCGATATCGCCGATCGAAAAGCTTGTTGTGTAACCCACAGATCTGTTTAACTGTTTTATGGTTACTAACAAGCATCCATACATCCAAGTATTCGTATTTATAATATTAGTACGATATTCGATACTAGTTTAGATGGTATATGATATCTTTACGGTAACTCGCCCGCAATGCTAGCGCAATATCGATTTTGTCGCGTCACGCCAGTCTCTGACTGCTTTAGGAATTATAGGGTGTAGAAAGAGACTCAATTCGAATGGCTAAAACTAGAGGAAGCCTGGTAGGCTACCAAAAGTACTTCTCGATGGGCGATATCGGTGATGGAATCGACAAAAATGTAACCGACATTGAAATTCGATAAGTCATGTGGTTGTCACGTGTGAGATATCGAACGTCATTGTCAGTTTCATACATTTTTGCTGTTCGCTATAGAATCGCTTAGTGGCGTATGTACTTTGGGTAATCCCCAGAAGAAAGTATGAATAAAATATATGCAAGAGAATGAGTAAGATGGCAGTAAATTTGACTGTTGATAGCGAAGTGTAAGACATAATGTGTCCATCTGTATCCAAGAATAAACCGATAGCGTCTCTAAAGCCTTGTTCGCATTAGAATGGTATTTAAGTAGATTAGTAATTATCCAAACAAAGGATTAACTAATCTACTCTAATAAAATGTTGCTGTTCGGACACGTTTAGTTACTAAATTACTTGCTATTCGACTAAAATACTATCCTAGTTCGTTTACGGTTTTACCGGGCTAGACATCCTTGTTTGACTATATTTGAATGCTTCGATCTTTGCAATTTCATTATTCATATATTACGTATTAGAATGTAATATTACTGTAGGTTACCCTTATTGTTATACCATTTCGTTTCTCTACCCCTATACCGCGGTTAAAACAAGGGGAGATTTTAACCCCTTACTGTATATTCCCCGGAGCGCACACAAGCTTCTATTAACCCGCAGATGTCTGGATATTTAATTAGGAATGTGTATTTTTATGTGGATAAATATAGCTGTAATTGGCTGAATATTGAACAGTCATTAAAATATGTAACAGCGTCTTAAATAATCCATGTTTAAGCTTTTAATTTTATACACATTTTTACGTCTGTTAAATTGTAATTAGCGTTTACTTATTCGTTTCATTATTTGGACGACGTTTGAAACTTACTTGAATAGTATTTTAGTGTAGATTTTTCTATACTTTAACATGAAAGGTCTTAATGAGCATTTAACAACTCTATGTGTGACAATATGATTTTTATTTAAATAACGTAACCAAATTAAATTAGACAGTAAAAGGATTAAAAAAAACTTCATTCTCCCAATAATTTTAATTCAATAATCAGTCTTGAGTTTCTATATAAGAAAGTCTTGATTATAGCAAAAAAGGTACATATTATGTCTAGTGAATGTCCGTTATTCGATACAGTAAGACCAGCCTTGGTAGTCACTGAGGCGACACATTTAATGATTCTACTGACCAGGTCTACCACATACGAAAGAGTAAGCACATCAGTGCACATATCCAACGGTGTCGGATCCTATAATTTAGGCGATCCGTTGCTCGTTTACCTTACCCTAAAAAAAAAGTATTTCCATCTAAAAACTATGGTTCTATACTGAGTTCGAATCTAAACCCTTGAGACAGACAAACTGCACCTTACTGCACTCCAGTTAACATGCAACTAAATTCACAAATATTTCTGGTGAACCACTTCAAAGGCGTTTAAAGGTGTTTGTGAAGTCAAACATTGGTCCAGCGCGGTTGATGATGGACCAAAACATTCCGAACATGCATTGCACGGTGCTGCAGCGGTGGTGCGCTTACGGGCGTAGCGCCCGTCTAAAGGCTTTGACGTAACACTGTCCAAGAAAATATATATATCTGCTATAACTATAGTTATAAATGTAATCCAACAGTAGTATTATAATATAATTAACAATTACAATTGATTCAACAAATAGATAAATAACCGTTACAAAGTACTCTAGATAGCATACCTCTTGTGAGTTATAAATTCAGATACCTGTCCGATAAACTAATACAACAATTACAAGAACTCGCTTCGAGTGTGGCTCACGAATTTATATTGAGCAATCGTATACGAAATCATTGCGAAATTTTATCGTACGGTATTTACGTGCCCTTTCAGTATAGTCCCCTTAATGTCGAAGGGCACATATTTGAACTGTTCGAACCTGATTAAGCGAGCATCCAAGAGACCGCGATATTGGTCTCGCTTATATAGGTTTCTCTTTAATCCTAGTTTCTCGTTTATGGAGGTAGCTCGTCGGGATCAGAGAATGACTCGCTATCGTAGAAAATACAGAATATATTGTAAAATGTATTTATTTAATAATTATTTCTTAAGGACTTGTCAAAATATAAGTCAATGTCAAGTATACCAGTATTTTGTTTAGAAGTTCGATATAATATTGATAGCTCTAGATAACAGATAAATTCGTACTTATCATAATGAAATAATGTTATATTCAGGAAACGAGAATGAAAGTGCAATGTCGCGTCAAATAAAACATTTTGTTACATGAAAGAGAAGGAAGATATGATGTGAGAGAAAGAAAGAGAGCGATTTCACTAACAGTATAATGAATCGGTAACCTTAGGGCTTCGCGCAAAAAAGTACCTTACGCCGAAGCAAAATCTCTGTTGTTTTCGCGAACGCTAGTGAAGACTTAAGCCTTGTACACACTAGGATAGTATTTATTCGAGTAGCAAATATCCGAACAAAGGATTTACTAATCTATTCTACTAAAATGTTGATTTTGGAACACGTTTAGTTACTAAATTACTACCCTAGTGCGTACTTTTAGGCTTAAACGAGTCCAAACAGTAGTCACAGTAGTAGTTCTTTGTTCGGATAAATGCTACTGGCTACTCGACTAAAATACTATCCAGGTGCGAACTAGGCTTTTGGGTTATAGAATAAAATTAAGGTTTGTATTTACCAAACACAGTAATGAAGAAAATAAAAGAAAAACATTGTTAATGGCATATTACGTCAGGGTTTAAATTTATTTATCAAATCTATTTACGTCATAGTAAATTTCCAATTGAAATTTTTTAAACACGTAAACGTAACAGTCTATAAATTCTACGTTGAACGTGGGTGTAACTCTCGGCGACTTGTGTCCTCAGTATCTATACGACTAAAATAATATTTGTAAGCATATAAACATTATTGTAAAACCTCATTTTCTTAATCTGTCAAAGACTATACCTATCTCGGATGCAAACAAAGTGGAAAAGACTATTTTGCTTATTCCCAAAATAAAATATTTTTTTACATGATGCAATGCAGTCTAGGAATTTGTCAAAAATGTTTTTCGTGCTTCGGTTTTGCTAATCTTTTCTAGTATGAGACACAAACGGCCGCATAAAGTAAACACCACTTCTAATTGTAGTCAAACTTTGTCCACTTTATTCCGAAACGAGAATCAGCATTATTAATGTTGTACTTTCTACGTTTTGTACTGGTCCATTCATAAATTTAATTACAAAATATAGAACATTCTTGTTCCTGGTACTTCTTATGATACACAATTTGGTCCAATGAGACCTCTGGTCTATCTTATTTAGTTCCGATTGTTCTCCAGTATCGTATAATCGACGACTTACCTCATTTATATGTAATTTGTAGTTCAAGCCTAGTTTTATCATTTACCAGCGACCCGCCCCGGCTTCGCACGGGCGCAAATCGATATAATGCTGATACTAAATACTGCAGCGTTTGCAATGTACGCGCTAAAAATGTGTTAATTTACGACATCATATTAAAACCTCTAAATTATCAGTGTTACTCTACTATATTGTGAATGTATTATACATGAAAACCTTTCTTATGATTCATTATCTATTAAAAAACACATCAAAACCCGTTGCGTAGTTTTAAAGATTCGAGCATATATAGGGACAAACATAAAAAGCGTTATTGTTTTATACTATGTAAGGCACTGTAAGACATTTAAATGTCTTTCAGTAATTACATGGTATTATAGATACGTTAAGAGACATTACGGTGCATTCACATGTGTTTCAAACTATATTTAGAAGGAAATGTGTGAAGTTGGTCTATTTCAGCGTGCCGCCGCGGGAGACGCTAACAATAGACGATTCAATGTAGTTTGTTTGGTGTATCAATAGTAGTTTATATTAACCTGATGATTGTTTTACTATTTGAATGTTGGAATTTCACTCAATGGATGGATGGAACTGATTTTTATTTTAATTGAAACAGCTGACGCGCGTTGTCCGCGTAGATGTTTTAAGGTGAGGGATACAAACGTATACATCGTGTTATTTTTTGTACTTAAACTATGCGAGCGTATCACCTCCTTAAAGAACGGTAACGCATCTGTGGTTCCTCTGGTATTGCAGATGTCCATGAGCGTCGTTGATCACCTCGGTGTTGCCGCTGCTCGTTTGCCCACTTTTCTTATAAAAAAAAAACTACAGGTATTTTGGTCCCATTTTCAACTGCAATTAATAGCTATGTTACTATGCTAGCTAATGCAAATAAAAATTCAGGAATATGTTTATAGTTGTAGACACAGTGGCTAATCGTAAGGG
>QDHC01001408.1:41138-64483 GCA_013186455.1 Papilio dardanus tibullus
TAAATATTTATTTTGGAGATCAAATTTATTATTTTTGGTTATCGTTTAATTACAAGCCAAAAAAAATTGTACAATTCAAACAACTAATAAAAACACATACATTAATTTGCCCGCGACTCCGGCCGCGTGGGATTGAAAGAAAACTTAGTAAGTAGCTTATGTGTTCTTCCAGGCTTCTACATCTGTGCTAAATTTCACCATTATTCGTTAGATCGTTTACTACGGCTTCATTAGAACGATTTCGCGATAAAAATTAGAGATTTTGCTGTGGCTTGGGGTCGTTTTTTGCATAAACTCGGTCTAAAGAAGCCTAGGTAGGGACTAAAATCTCATCTATTATTAAATAAAGATTAAAGGTTTCGAGGCATGATGAGCTCCGTTTTCCGCAACTCCACGACTATCGCGTATTTTGCATGACATCTATTATTAATCATCAATCTATTACATTATTACCCTATGGCTAAATTACACCGAGTTCGCGATAAAAATGGAAAATTGTTTTGACTTGAGTCCGTTTTTGTCGCGAACTCGGTCTAATGAAGTCGTAGGGTAAATTAGTACCAATGAGAGCGGAGAATCTCGGCCAGTAGTACATAAAGTAGCGCAAGCCGGAGAAGTGCGCCTGCGCGTGCAGCTCGCTCGAGTACACCTGCGCGTAGCGAGACTGCACCTCTACGTACGCGTCCGTCACTGACAACTCCTATAGGTATAATGAACATTATTACTATCGCGATTAGGATCAAAATCGATCAACTGTCAACAAGTACTGCAACAAATAAACTCGTAAATATGTACTTTATTACTATGGCTTTATGGATTATAATCGCTTGTCATCAACCTTATGCAGTGACTCTTATATAATATATAATAAATCTTATCTCTATGTAATTAAGGAAGATAATGGAATGTCATCTGCAATAAAATTAGTTCAGTTCGTTAAGAAAAACGTAAAATCCCTTGATAGCTTAATACAGTAGAATACGAATGGATCCAATATGGCCGCCGTTACAAAATGACCGATGATATATTTTTGTTTACGTAATATTGGTATGAATTGGTAGGATTTGACTGTAACTTAAAAATGTTTTTTTTAATGAATCGACTTAAATCATGCTGTTCTTGTAAAAAATAACACATATTTACGCAAATGGTTCAGCAATACAGATTTTATTTACTTACGGGGTCGTCAATAAAATCACTAAACAACTCGACGTGTATCTGTTGTTTCTCCTCGTCCAGTCCGCTGAGGAACATGGCTGACAACACCGTTGTCCTTATCAAGTGGTGCAGCTTCGACCTATAGGGGAAACTATCAGTGTTGCTATGCCTGCTAGTGTTGCCAGGTAAAAAAAAATACTACAAAATAGGTAGTTTAAAGATCGATTTCTTTTTAATATTTTATGACACACATATTTGTCTAATATACATTAGTGAAAATATCGCGACGTTTAAAATAGGGCAGGCAGTTACCTATATCGTATCATAGTAGCACGGCAGGAAGATGAAACGAAGACTCCGCCTTTAGCCCGCAGCTGTGCGCACACCATGAACATACCTGGGAAGAAATATCTACGAAATATCTAATATACAGTCGAACCTGCATAAGCGAGAGAACAAGGGACCGCGACATTTGTCTCTATTATAGAGGTTTGTCTCTAATCCGAATTTCTCCGTTACGAAATGCGTCCCTCGTCCCTCGTGACACTACTGTTATACAGTTTTGATTGTATTGTATCCTAGGTTTATGGTGAAGGTCTCCCTTGAATTTCCGAAGCTTTTTCTAACGTAGGCGTAAGTTTTTTAACGCTCTCGATTACGAACATTGTAAAATAAGCCTTTATTCGTTCGTCCATCGCTTTATATGGAACAATGCATACAAAAGCGCAACCAATAAAAAAATAGAGCCTAAGGGATCGCGATATAACTTAGATTAAAGAGGTTTCTATCTAATCCGAGTTTCTCGCTTATGGAAGTAGCTCGTCGGGACTATAGAATGACTCGTTTATAAGATTTCTCGCGTATCCTGGTTTTCTCAGCGCTTTTTCGGCGCGCGTCGAAAAAACGTCCATGCGTATATAGACATATAGAGATTTCTCTCTTTTCTAATTTATACATAAAATAGCTAAAACATACCTAAGTCTTTGTTAATCTGTGTCTCGGGCATATCTAGAACCAGTTTTATCCGGTACGGCTGGCCAGACATCAGCAGACTGGTCCTTCGAGTCAACTGGACGTGTGCAGATGGGAAGGAACATACACCAATTTGTTCCTCACATGGCCTGCAAATTATATTTCAACTTGATTTTTTTTTATATTGTAAACCACCTGGACACACTGAAATAGCAAAGCCACGGCTGCCCATAGACATCTGCAATTGAAGATGCGTTACCTACCCTTCATCTATGGAGGAGGGGACATTTAGGAAGAGGAATTATCCTCTTAAGGTAAGACAGGGCCGCCTTTTCTTTTTTTTATATTATACCAAATTTCTGTTTATTTCAACTTAATCTTATAATAGACATTTTATATAGACCAAAAATATATAAAAGTGGACGTCGTGTCGTATCAGAAGGTCAAGATGTTGGCACAGGACATAGAGGGTTGGAAAGGACCTCCACCGACAAGTTGAAAACCTTAAATTAAAGAATAGAAATTAAACTTACTTCTTGTTTACAGATTCTTATGAAATTTGGTATATGTCTGTAGTTTCTATGACAATAAAATACGAAAATATGTTTAAATATTTTTGTAATAAATTATTTTTTAGTTTAAAAATGTATAATTGTAAGTTGGAAATGCTTATAATATATTGAAGACCGCAATTAACCTTGTGGAACTATATGAGGTCATATATTATTAATTTCTAATATTAACTAATAAAAAAATATACTTACTTGAATTGTAAATGAACCGGTCGTATATGCGTTACATTCGGCATATAAATATAATAAAAGATAACATACATAGATATAGAAATCCACAAAATTGCCGATAAAAACACTAATACTATTCCCGCCCTTAGTAATAACTCCTTCACACTGTTTATACCTTCGTTTGTTTTCTTTTTATAACCTATATATTGCCGGCCGACGAAAGCCTCTATAGGTATTCTAATAAAATCTTTAAAAACTCTAAACGGATTTAAATACACTATTAAATCCATGACTTCTATATTCAAATGGACATTGAGACCTCAGCTTATCTTTACCAGTCAAGGAAACGGAACTAGGACTGGTGGGTAGATAACGTAGAGATAACGATAGTAATATTCATTTTACAATATCAGGCTTTGATAATATTGTTTAGATGTTTTGTTATCCATTTCTACATTTTAAATATCATCCAATTCAATTACTTGACTCAAATACACACAGTATTCATGTAAATAAATATCTTTTAATAAAAAAAATATTCGGAAAAGTTCAAATTGTTATCAGCTGATCAAGAAAGTCAGACAATGTCATAGGGTGACAGCTGACAATGACAATCATTTGCTGACCGAAAAAAGTTCAAAGTATGCATAGTATTGTGTAATCGTGGTTAAATCTTTATTTATAATCATTTAAAACTTCTATAAATGCAAATTAAAATTATTTTCATCTCTGAAATCGATGGTATAAGCAATTTTGCAGTAAATCAGAGTCGTGTTCATTTTTAGATAAAAATAAAATTAATAATTATTTGAAACCCAGATGAATGTTTCGGTGCCTTTGTCTACAAGAGCAATAACCAACAAAAAAAGAGCAAGTCAAATGCCCATCTGTCAAAAATAAAAACAACAACTTTGATAAGATTTTTAAAATGATATTAAGAAGAAATGTAAAAATTCACAATTTATCAATAAATAGAACGTTAAAATCAAGCACAACTCGTATATTTACAACAGATTTAGCAGCACCAGCTTATAAACCAGAAGTTGTAGAAAAAAATAAATACGATGAATGGGAAAATAAAGGACTTTTTACTGCGAAGAATTCAAGTAGAGCACCGGTATTCAGCGTTGTTCTGCCACCACCGAATGTTACTGGAAAACTCCATTTAGGTTAGTTTAATTTAAACAATTTATAGAGTAAATTATAACCGCAAAATATTTCTAGTAACCCAATTGTGTTTTTAACGAGTTAAGACATATCATGATTAATTTAAACGATTTATTACCAGGCCATGCCTTGTCCAGTACTATACAAGATGTGATTGTACGACGAAAGAGATCATTAGGACACAATGTGTTATGGCTCCCTGGTACTGATCATGCAGGTATCGCAACACAGGTATGATTAATTTTATTATAAGCATCTATATACATATCTCATTATGTGTGTCAGAATTTCCTTACTATTTGCTCTCACTATAATTTTTATAATATTTCAGGGTGTAGTTGAAAATTATTTAAAAAGCAAACACAATATAACCCGTCACGAAATCGGTCGTGAGAAATTCAACAAAGAAGTGTGGAAATGGAAAGAGAAACATGGCAACACTATATGCAATCAATTACGTACATTGGGCTGTTCTTTAGATTGGTCTCGCCAGGTTTTCACAATGGATCAAAACCATTCGCACGCTGTAAACACTGCCTTCATACAATTATTCGAAAGAGGTCTTATTTATCGTAAAAAGGCTTTAGTAAATTGGTGTAATGCTTTAAAATCTACAGTTTCCGATATTGAAGTAGAAAATATACCAATAAATACTCCTACAGAAATAAAGTTGCCAGGTTACAAAAATCCTGTTAAATTCGGTTTAATGTACAATGTTGCATATAAAATATATGATAGTAATGAAGAAATTATTGTATCTACCACTACTCCGGAAACTATGTTAGGTGATACAGCTATTGCTGTCCATCCTGATGATATAAGGTATGTTTTATTGACATACTAATATTATAAAGACGAAAAAAAAATATTTTTGTATGTATTGAACTCATAAACTACTTGGTCAATTTGATATATTTTTTTTTTATCTTAAAAAAGCTATATTATCACAGAAAAAAAAATCGCAAAAATTTTGTTTACTAATTTGATCGTGAAATTCTTAGAAAATATAACAATGTAATTCTTTATCTCATAAAATAACATAGAATTCATTACGCAGGTACAAACACTTAAAAGGAAAAAGAGCTGTACATCCATTCAGAAATGATACAATCCCTATAATATACGATGAGATGGTTGACACAAAACTGGGCACGGGGGCCGTCAAAATAACTCCAGCGCATAGTAAAATTGACAATGAAGTCGCCAAAAGACATCGTCTACCCTCAATACAAGTTATAAACGAAGATGGCGTAATGCAAACATGTCAAATCTTCGATAAAATGAAACGCTACAATTGTAGAGAAAAAATAATCCAAGTTTTAGACGAAATGGGACTTTTAAAATCAATTACTCCACATCAAATGACATTACCGATCTGCAGTCGAACAGGAGATGTCTTAGAACATTTACCTAAAGAACAATGGTTCTTATCTTGTAGAAAATTGAACAAGGCCGCCTCAAACGCTGTCAAAAGTGGACAATTAAAAATAAATCCTGAAAAATATATAAAAAATTGGATAAATTGGACCGATGATGAAAGAGATTGGTGTATATCGAGACAGCTTTGGTGGGGACATCGAATACCAGCTTACAAATGTCATATTGACAAAGATGTGATATGGATCGCGGCGACCGATGAAATTTTAGCTAAATTACAAGCATCAAAATATTTAAGAGCTGCACCGGAAGATATTACAATAGAAAGAGATTCAGACGTTCTTGATACTTGGTTTTCATCTGGTATCTATCCATTTGCAGCATTAGATTGGCCAGATAACCACGACAGCAATGATTATAAAGATTTCTATCCTCTCAGTCTGATGGTAACCGGTCATGATATATTAGGTTTCTGGGTACACAGAATGGTAATGCTAGGTATAGAATTAACTGGACAATTACCATTCAATAATATTTTACTACATGGTGTCATTTGTGATAATAAAGGTGCTAAAATGTCTAAAAGTAGAGGCAACGTGATAGATCCGATAGACGTTATTAATGGAATTTCATTAGAGAACCTTAAAATTAAAGCTGAAGAAATGCATAAAGATGGTGTACTTAATAATGATGAATTAAATAAAGCATTGAGCTATCATAAATCGAACTATTCCAGTACAAAAGGTATCCCAGAATGTGGTGTCGATGCGCTTAGATTTACATTATTAAGTCAAGATATAAAATCGCATTTCGTCAATTTCGACGTACATCAATGTCATGCGAACAAATTGTTCTGTAATAAAATATGGCAAAGTATCAAATACATGCAACTATCATTCGATAAACTAAGACCAATCAATGGAGAGATAACTCAAAATGATTTAACATATTTTGATAAATGGATTTTAAGCAGACTTTCTGATATGGTCGAGAAAGTTAATAAAGCTATAGATGATTATGATTTCCATTTAGCAACGAAAGCAATCAAAATGTTGATTTATAGTGAATTTTGTGACGTGTATCTTGAAGCAACTAAACCAGGATTTGACAGTGATGAAAGAATAGGATATGCGCACGCGCACACACTATCAGCAGTTTTAAACTCTTCACTGAGATGTTTAGCACCAATAATGATTTATATCACAGACGAATTAATACCAAAAATACCTGATTTCGAAAATAATATAATTCACAACTTTAATGATGAAAATAAACTTTATTTCGACTACCCACTGACTAAAGATTTTGAAATCTGGAAGAATAAAGATTTAGAAAATCAAGTTTCAAAATTATTAAACGTTATAAGTGTTGTTAGAGAATTGAAAGGGATGTATAATATTACGAATAAAATAAAAACTTCTTTATATGTGAAAACAAACAATGATATACTAATGTTAGATCTTGACAATAATGAAGATATTGTACTTCATTTAACAAAATGTGGGTATTTGAAAATTAATAATGACGATAGTAAACATTTTATAACTACCTTACTTGATAAAGATACTGAAATTAAATTAGCCATTGAAGATATAAACGCAGTTAATATAATAGAAGCGGCTAAAGATAAACTAAGAATTAAAATTAAAAAACTTAAAGATAATTTAGACAAAATGGAAAGTAAATTTTCAAGTAAATATTATATAACATCGGTGCCTGAACATACTAAAGAGTTAGATAAAGAAAAATTACTCGTAAAGAAGGAAGAACTAAAACAACTACAAAGACTGATTTAACACTTCAAATGCTGGTCTGGAATCACTTTAGTACATATAAAAGTGGCATTTAACGTGTTAAAAACATTAATGTTTACCATTATTTTAGGATAGGCGTAACAAATAATATTAACCATGTTAAAAAAAATATTTCCCATTTTTTTTCAATCTACCCACATTTTAGGATTATGAAAGTATTTGATATTGATATCAGATATTTTGTATTAAAAGATAAATATTTTGGTAAAATAATTTATTTTACCTTAATTTAAATCATATAACTTATTACTAAGTCTTTATAAATTTATCTAAACTGACATATATCTTAGATTCAAGTTAAAGTGCAGTTTCACTGCGACAAAGTATTAAATTGTATAAGTACAATCAATTGCGTTTTAAGATTCGTCAGTGGAAATAAAAAACAATCCATTTAGCTCCTTCGTATACAAAACTACGCAAATCTGAGATTTCAGTGTCTAAAGCCTTGTTCGCACCAGGATAGTAGCATTTAACCGAGCAAAGGATTTACTACTGTTCGGACTCGTTTAAGCCTAAACCTACGCACTAGGAGAGTAATTTAGTAACTAAACGTGTCCGAACAGCAACATATTAGTAGAATAGATTAGTAAACCTTTTGTTCGGATACTTGCTACTCGACTAAAATACTATCCTGGTGCGAACAAGGCGTTGAGATAGAACAAATGCATTTCCATGTATGCGTTTGATTTTAAACTCTGGAGGAACGAAACAAGTCTCATTTTACAGCGATCATATGAGCGAAGTCGTCAAAAAAGCGTCAACGATGTTGAATGCAGGCTAAATGACTTATGCAATACTCCGAGCTTCGTGCTTAACTATGTATACGAAAGGTCTTATGCCCGTTTTCACCAACCAACCCCTAAAGTAATTTTAGATAGATGTCTTTTTGCTTAAGGGTCTCTCTAAATCTAACAGATCACTTGCGGTCTAAAGTGACACTTAACTGTTGGTGAAAACGAAAGTAGTGCTAAGTAACCTAAAATTTAGGGATTGTTGGTGAAAATAGCCATTAATCTAATAAAAAACAACTCTTATAATTTAAATTACATATTTCAAAACAAAACACAACTTAAAATCTAAAATGTGAGCGACAATTTATAAAAAAAAAAATTCAAAGCAATGTTTTCATTTTTTAATACAAACATATATTTTACGGTTTAAATAAAATTAATTTATTGAAAATTAGCAATTATTGAGGCGAAAAAGAATCATGGGTCTTTTAAAAATGTTATTTACTCTATAATTAGAGTTTTATTAAAATAGAACATTTGCCTCACACTGTAATTTATCTAATTTGTTGCGTCTCAATAAAATTAGAATTCTTAAAACTAATATAATCTAAATCTTTGTTTTAAATAAATACTTTTAAAAAAAATATTAATTTAAATAGTAAAGATTTTTTTAAATAAACTTTTTTATTAATATTAACAAAAAAATACTATTATAACAATTAATTGCAATATTATTTAAACGCATTTAAAAATCGCTTTGATATGTCAAAATGTTACAAATTGCGCGGCAAAAAAAAATACGATTTAAAATAAAAATTGTACTGTTTTCTTTTAATTAAATATCCCCTACTATATTTGTAGATAACTTTAAATCAAGAATCATAGTGCAACAAATCTGGCCTGGTTAATTTTTTTTAAATAAATTAGTTGTTGACCAAAAGTAGAAAATATTTTTATTCATATATTTTCCGAACTAGCTCCAATAACACCACACAAATAAGTTTATAGACTCTATATATATATATTTAATATATCTTTTTTGTAGTTTTTTTTACCTTCATCCATTAATTTAGAATTTATTATATTAAAGGCCAGTCTCGGACATATTCTCCATATTTAACTAAAAGTGCTGGTTATTTTAAGCTAGGCTTTCTTTGGCACCTTGCTCTCTTGAGTTATATCTTCTGTTTTTCTTTTTTTAGCATTCTTTTTGCTTTCTAAAACTGAAAAAAAGGAAAAAATATTTTAAAAATATGTCTGTAAAAAAATAGAATTGCAAAAATAACTTCTTTAATATTAGCTTTATCCGGCGATTTTGTTAGCGTGTTTTCTTCCTTCCAAATATAGCTCATGTTACTCATAACTACTAGAGTAGGCCGGTTGAACCAGAATAAGCGAAGGGCACAGATTAAAGACACCACAATATGAAAAATATAGTCCCTTGCACTCTCTTATCCAAGGTCAACTAAATGCCTATGTAGCTTTCTAACGGTGATAGAGTTTCTGAAATCGGCCCATTAGTTTTTGAGTTATTTTAATATATATAAAAATACAAATTATTCCCCCTTGTAGTAGTAGTCTGGGCTGTTTCCGCAACTCCACGACTGGCGCGTATTTTTTATTATTTTCAAAGTGGCTAGCGATCACCTGGATTCGTTGAAAAAGCGAAGCAATCGCTGCCCATAGACATCTGCAATTGCAGATGTATTGCCTACCCTTAATCTATGGAGAAGGAGATGCACAGCAAGATATACCTCTTCCTATGCATCCCCTTCCTTGCCAATCCACTTGCCCTTCCAATCATTTCCTTATAAGAAAAGGATAGGAAGGGAAAATGCACTAATATTAGGCCTCCATATTAGTATTTCTCTTTATAATATTACTTACAACGAAGTCTGTTTCGTTCCCTTTTCTTTTCTTGCTCATGTATTCTTACATGTAGGCTAAGTGTCATCAATTTGTCAAAGCTTTCCGAGCAGATCGCACATGCGTACATGGCAACATCGTTCTTATTGTCATCCTCCATTTGACACGCGAATTCGTCTTCGTATCTGTCCGCGTTCTTTATAACACCACCAGGTAATATTTCTAATGTCGGCCATTGATCTGACTCTTTGTTTTTCGGTTCATCCTGAAAATTTTGTAATTTATTAGAATTTTAAATTGAAAAAATCAAATACACTCACTATATCTTTGGACACTACATTAGAGTTTGCATGCATGCTTTATTAATGTTGAAGTATTTTAATTTGTATTTCATATTTGCGATACCGCTTCTATGTTACAATAATTAAGATTTTTAAAGGATATCACATTGCCAAGTTATTAAAATTGTTATTACGAAGTTGTAAAAAGAATGAACACTGTTATTATTAGGATACTTGTAGAACGTCAGTGGTTCAGGAATTTAGCTCTTGACTTGTAAACTGTAGGTCCCGAGTTCGAATCCCGCCATCTACCAATGTGTTTTTCGATTTTCATACGATATTTACCAACGCTGTTAGGTGCAGGAAAACATTGTAATGCAACCTGCACATATCGGTGAAGAAATTCAAAGATATGTGTATTCATACAAAATACGCGCTAGTCGTGGAGTTGCGGAAAATGGAGCCCATCATGGGTCGAAACCTTTAACCTTTAAGGGTACTTGTTTTCAGCTGATATTTGTTGTAATATCTATTCTCCAATAAATAGCCTTTAGTTGTCTTATAAATAAAGTATTACTTTCTAAAAACAATAAAATTTTGGCATTTTCTTACCAATTTAAGCGGGTCTGTAGATTCTATAATTTCAGAATGATTACTACTTTCCGTGCAGTCAACAACTTCTTCACATTTCACAGACACAATGCTATCAGTGTTCGATTCCTCGTCTTCATTAGATGTACTGCTACTACTTTCATCAACTTCGGTACGTGTTATTGTCACTTCAACACTCCTATCAGGCTGTACATCTTCCATACGTACAAGTGCCACATTATCCAAATCTTCACTGCACTCAGATCCATTCGTTGCTGACATGTTTACATTTATATAAATTCACAAGATTCACATTAGTGAGATTTAAAATGTTTGTCCGAATTGAACGTGCAATAATGTATTTGCGTATAATATTTTTTATTACACAAAATATAATTCATTTATGATAAACAAACATACGAAAACTTTCCCAAAATTATTGAATTTTGACCTGAATATGACAGTGACAGATGTTATGGTGTTGCCAACACTTCGCGTCATAGACAAAATAAAAAAAGACTATTTGTCTATGAAAATGCGATTTTGGAAATTAATTTTTAGCCTGAATTTGAACACTATTTTCTTGAATTGCTTACGACACTCTTCATACATTATACAAGGTTGTTTTTAATTTAACACAGACTGATATACTGACAAAATATTTTATATATTTTTTTGTGTTGTTATATATCCTTTAGGCTATTATTGGGAACTTTCCGCTCAATAATCACAATATTTGCATAGAAGGAAAATTAATGAATTAATTATATCCATATGGTCAAGTAAACATTGATAAACCTGTGGTATTCAGTACTATTATGTCTATAACATGTTATACTTGTACAAAAAATAATTAAGTTGTATTGAAATAAAATACTGATAAAAAATCATCCTTTATTACTGATCACATCACATGCAAATAATACAAAATTGTGCATTTCATGCTTTTAAAATGGTAGAGTTATTTTTATTCCTCGACCGGGAAGTACAACTGCATTAAAGTTTCATAAATATCAACATCTATCGGCATGAAAGTGCAGAAAATAACTCTCTGCATATCATTATCTTCTTCCAGATATTTCCGGACTGTTCTTAAAGCAATATGTGCGGCCAGACGATTTGGAAACCCGTAAATACCAGTTGAAATACAAGGAAATGCTATAGATTTGAAGTGACATTCGCTTTTTTGAGCTAGACAATGTTCATAGCATGATTGAAGTTTCGGTGCAGAGCCATCTTGTGGACCGACTGTGTGAATTACATCTGGGAAAAAAAACTTAATTTTTATAAATATCTTTACATATATTGATTGCATGTAACTTTTTTTACTTACATTTAGCTGGTAGATCATATCCACTTGTTGGTTTTGCTTGACCTATAGGACAACCTCCAAGAGAATTACATTCATCCTGAAACAAGTTAAGACTATGTGTTTAAGCATATTTTGCAATAATTAAAATTTACATCTAAAAATATGTTAATAAAGATTTATTTGTATAATAGAAATTATTTCATAATTTTAGAGTGGTAAATATAACTTTTTCTGCCAAACCCATCCACATTGATTTGGACTTATGACTACTTGGTTGCTATCAATTTATGTTCATAAAAAATAAAGGTATTTTTATACACCTGTAGTAACGGTCCTGCAGCACGGTGTATAGCGCCATCAACACCGCCACCAGCTTTCAAACGAGAATTGGCTGCATTTACAATAGCATCAATCTAAAAAAATATTTGGCGTCTAGGCTAAATATGTTATGAAACTTGATTAAAGAAGGAAAATTATTCTATGTTAAGCAAAGATAAAAGCTTACCTCTAATTTTGTAATGTCCCCTTTGAAAATAGAGACTTTCTCAGCAAGGAAGGCATTCATATCAGGGTTAATTTTAAACTTTTTTAATTCATTAAGATCATCTTCGGTACGAAGTTTAGTCTTTATATGCTGGTTTTCTTTAGCGTATTTGGGCCAAGTATAAATACTGTCCAAAGTTATGTATTCGCAAGTTCTGTAAAGTTTTCTTTTTTCTTGTATTGGTAAATTTAGAACACGGTTCTTCTCAATCTTCCACTTTGCTTGAGTAGTCATTTTTGTTAAAGAACACGAGCGATATATTTTATAATTGAATATTGACGAGTTTACCTGGACGATGTTTTTACAAAATCGTGCACATTTAAAAGCCGGCGATAACATATCTTTCATAGATCTTTATACTGACGTTTGAACTTTGGTTTGATTAGAGATTGTATAACGAATACCTATTGACATTTTTACATAAATATATTCCGTAAATCTATAAGGCTTTGGAAGCGTATTTAGGCAAGAAATCATACAAGTTTGAAAAATTTTATTTATTATTTGTGATTGCTTAATATTTTAGAATAGAATTATGTTAACTAGCAACACATGCCATTAACACCTGTCAAACTCGTCAAAACGGAACAAACTGGATTTCTCCACGTAACGGAAGCGTGTGTTTTATCTCTATTACTAAGTGTAAAAAGCAAATTAAAGACGTATTCTTTGAAATGTTCATGTAAAATTTAATACTAATCCATAGTATAGTGATATCAAACCCCTGAACGACCCATTGGCCAGGTATTTTAACCAAAACACCAATTTTTCAAATGTCATTATCATTGTCAACCCGGTCTTTGTGTGTGATTCGAAACTTATAATTTTTTTTTACAGAATGAAGCTGCTGGGTCTTCCGTTGATATTTCTATTTGCAGTTAGTGTGTTTTGTGTAGATAGGAATAATTTCAAGACATGCGAGCAGTCCGGTTTCTGTAAACGGTTGCGATCGTTCAAGCCGGAGAAATCACAATACACACTTAATTTGGACACTGTTATAATCCACGGGAATATATTATCCGCAGAGGTGAACACTGTCAATACGGAAACTGAAAAGAAAACCACACTGGTAATAATTCATATCTAACTATTGACATAATATAATTAGGCAATCAATTATTCTATTTTTAGATACGTTAATTTATTTTTGGAATAATATAAAGTCCACGTTTAATCTTAGTACACATTAAAAAACAATGTTCAATCATTATCATCACTGTTTGCCCCCACCGAGTTGCTCGGAGCCTACCCTAAGGGGTGACTAGGCCTTAGACCATGCTGGCCCACTGCCATGTAGTCAAGCATAATTTTCAAAAATAACTATAACAAAACACTACTCCTTGGTCAATAATGCCCAAGTTTAAATCAAATGAAAAAATCATACAAATAATAAATCAAGACTAACAAGACTAATCAAGAATAAGCAATTCTTTATAATCAATTTTATATTGTTGAAATTATTTTAAAAAATAAGATAAAGTATAGGAATTGCAAGTAGTCAAATGAGAACATTGTTAGGCACTTCTTTCTGTAGAATATAAAGTGTAGGGAAGATGACATAGTGTCCCACTGTGACATACAATGTGTTAAATTTCGGTAGAAGCGCGGGAAATAAATAACATGCAATTTATTCGTCCATATTTTTCTTTTATTATATTTTTGACAATTGACAATGAAAAGAACAGTGAAAAGTAAAAAAGTAAAACCATTCTAATATCAATTTACAATAAAAACTTGTTGGATTTCAAACATGCTGTTTGATAAAACCGCAATTATAGAAGGCAAAATAGAAGGAAAGAGAAAGAGTGGAAGACAGAGGGGAAGCTAGATAGATCAAATAAAAAAGAAAGTGGACATTGTGTCGTATCAGAAGATTAAGATCTTGGCACAGGAAAGAGAGGGTTGGAAAAAACTCCATCGACAAGGTCAAAAACCTTAAATTAAAGAAGAAGAAGGTTGATAATAGAATTAAAACGAATGTAAATGCTTTACAGGCTGCACTGGGCCAGCGCTGACCATGACCTAGGCTCCGTGCCCTTTAATGGGAATGTATAGTGATCGGTTATAATACGGGAACAAAAGCTTTTTATTTAGTTGAACATCTGATATTGTTTTAATTTGAAAAACCCAAAAGTCACACTTGACCAAGATGAAGACCAAGAATTTCAATACGACTTAGGGTCCTACAAGAAGCGAGCCTTATCGTTATCTTATATTATCTATTATAGTTTATCTCTTTTTAAAAGGCTGGCAACGCATTTGCAGTTCTCTCTCTGGTGTTGCAAATGTCCATGGGTGTCATTAACCACCTCGGTGTTAACTCCGCTTGTTTACCCCCTTCTCTTATAAAAAAAAAAGACTGCCAGAGACTATTTGTGCGAAGAATAAACGAATACAAATACAAAAACTCTCTAGTTGTTAGCTCTTATAGTTTGGACTCTGACTAAGTAAAACTTATGGTAATAAGAGGACATTCAATATTACTAAAACTAATTAACTGATTACTCGACTTGTATTGGTCACTTAATGAGTTCTTGAATTAAGCCAATGTTATGTTCTTTCAGTGGAAATACACCTTAACTTTCTCGGCATTAGTAGACGGTACATTCCGGATTCAAATAGATGAAGCTGATCCACTCTATCCACGGTATAGAACACAACTAGCTTTGGATGGAGAGCCTAAAGCTGATGGGTAAGATTTAATAGTTTAATATATAGATATCCTTTGTCTCCATTTTTATATCTCTACATAACGTTATAAAGACGAAAGATTTGTATTTTTGTATGTATTGAAATAACTCAAAAACGACTGGGCCAATTTCGAAAATTCTTTTACGGTTAGAAATTATATTATCCCTGACTAACATAGACTATGTTTTTAATTCTAAGCAGACAAAGTCATGAGCAACAGCTAGTATAGTATAAAGAGGAACAATAAAAAGCAAATATGGCCTATGTTACTCAGGGATGATGTAGCTTTCTAATAGTGAAAGAATTTTTGAAATCGGCCTAGCAGTTCTTGAGTTATTTCGATACATACAAAAATAAAATATTTTCTCTTATTGGTATAGATTTTTCACTTATGTCAACTTTCAGGTAATACATACATTTTTCCTTGTCTTAACCAAATTAATTTTTACAGGCTTCAATTAGTTTCAAAGGAAGGTGGTAAACTGACCTTGACTAATAGCCAAGGTCACAAAGTCTTGATCACCGCTGAACCTCTCAAGTTTGAGTTCCTCGATCAGAATGGTGATGTAGCTGTGGTGATCAATGAGAACTCACAATTGCTTGTTGAACCGTTGAGATTGAGGAGGGAGAAAACTGATGATGAAGATAGTGAAGGGAACGAGAACGCCATTGAAGTTGTAAGTCTTTTTTTTTATTTAGTTGATGTTTATGTTATTAAGGGCCGCAGAATACATGAAGAATTCATGGAATGGTCGTCTTACATATCTTAGTATTTAAAGTAGTTTATGCACATAATCTTACTACTATTAATATTAAAAATGAGAAAGATACAATGAATCGATGGATGTTTGAAGGTATCTCTGAAAAGGCTCTTCGGTACAGATGTACACTTTCACCCATCATTATATTATAATGACGTTAGAATTTAATGGCAACCAGGGTAATATAGGTAGATGGGCGGACGATTTTTATACCCCGTACAAGGGGGGTAGTATTAAATATCCCATCGCTACGGTCAAGCCCGAAGTTCGCGGCTTGTGCGGTTAGTGAGGTCGTCAGTCACCAGTCACGCACGGTCAGCGCACAGGTTCGCTGAAGGTTTTCGGTTGCTACTGACGGTTCGCGATTACGGAAAGCGGTGCAGTTCTGACTATTGGACTGAGCATTATTGACTTGACTGACTGTAAGAATAACTAAGCACCATTAGGCGGTGAAACAGTGCATCGAGTTGATAAGGACCACTTTATTCTGTCATTAGGATATTACGCCACCCTTTGTGCATGCTTAGTCCCAGGGTAGGTGTGCCACAGGACCTGAACCTGTATTTGTAATGCACAAGGCATAATGGGTATCAGTGAAATGTTTTACAGTTGTAGTCTGGAAAAACATTTGCGGGGCAGCTAGTGCAACTATAAAATTGCAATCTACAAGTATTGCAACCTTCAATATTTCTATTATCGATATATTTGACCGTGTTACACATTTCCTTAAGATTTACATGTCAATGATCTATTTATCTTACTACGTGACTGATAACGTGTTTACACGTTTCCCTTTAATACAGGAAATTATATTTTCGAGTGTTTCTATGATTGATATGTACTTTCGCTAAAGTGTTTATTTTTGGATGTATTATTTTTCAAATTGGGACACAGAAGATAAATGAAATTATGAACGAATGATGCATTTCGAAGATAGAAACTTATCGTCCGAACCAACCCATGTGGGGAACCAACCCATGTGGAACCAACCTGTGTGGGGAACCAACCCATGTAGGGAACCAGCCCGTGTGGGGAACCAACCCATGTGGATTGATAGTCTGTGATTTAGGGATAGGCTTATCGAAGAGGAAGTTAGTTTTTTTTATTCCAAAAAGAATCTCTGTCATTATGTGATCCGACCACTGTCGAACCTGTATAAGCGATAGTCCAAGCGACCACATTTGTCTCGCTTATAGAAGTTTCTCTCTAATCCGAATTTCTCGTTTATGAAAATCGTCCCTCAGGACCGTGACTCAGTTATAGAGGTTTCTCACTATTGCAGTTCTCGCTTATCTAACACTGTATAACAATTCAGGTCTACAGCGGTGGAAGCTGTTATTTCAATTTTTAAAGTTTGACTAAATTTTACTTAGGTTTTAAAGGTTTTTGGAAATTCTTTTACAATTACATGCAAATGAAACCTCTCGGGAACAGCTAGTCTATACTAATATTATAAAGAGAGAAACTTTGTATTTTTGTTTTTGTTGAAATAACTCAAGAACTACTGGGCCGATTTCAAAAATTCTTTCACCATTACAAAGCTATGTTATCCCCGAGTAACATGGGCTATATTAATACAACGCGGAAAGTCGCGCACAACAGCTAGTATTAAGATAAAAAGACAAAGAAAATGTTATGAAACAAACAGATGTTACATGTTGACCTTATTATCTAATTACTTATTAATTAATTGTCTACGTGAGGTCATAATGGTTATAATATGATAGATAACAAACAATAACTTATACAGAACGCTTTATTTAATAATAATTTAACTGCAAACACTGCAAATTACAACACAATCACGCCTGTAACCCAGAGTGGTGGGCAGAGACAACGGACCTCCGTTTGGCACGATCCTGACACATTTTTTCGCTTTTACATTCATACATCTACGCATACACGACGGTTACGCGTGCTCTTAATAACACTGCAAATTCTTTAATAATATTTCAATAGAATATAATGTCTATTTTTTATTCTACGTCAAATCTCCATACAGTCATAGAGGAATTATTTACCAAATCTATGTGTGGCATTTTAAAAAATACAGTTGAACCTAAAACGAGAGTCCAAGGGATCGCGATATTTGTCTCGCTTGCAGAGGTTTCTGTCTAATCAGAGTTTCTCGCTTATGGATACCTTGTTGGGACCAGATAGTCTCACTTAAAGAGGTTTTCTCGCTTATACCTTGTCCTATAATTGTACCATGATGGGCTCCATATTCCACAGCTCCACGATTAGTGGTATCTGGTAGTCCCATAATTCTATCTTTTATAATTAAATTGTTAAAGAACTAAGTGATTTTGTGCCCTAAAAACTTCTTAAATATCGATTTACGATGATAAATTATTGTGATGGATTTGTTATCAATTGCGACGTCACAATGATGGCTGCACGAGTCAGATATTCATTGTCGTGTAATGAACTAAGTGCGGGTCTATATCATTGAACTTGTGTTATTGTCTCTTTGTTTTACATTATCATGAGAAATTGAATTTGTAATGGCTCAAGAGCCACGACCCGGCAGACATTCGTTATAGTATACACGTTAAAAGTTTTACTATATACGTGACCCGTGTAGATAAAATCGACCAGAGATTTTTGAGTCTGGGTTTTGATAACTTGAGAGAGAACCTTTATCGCACATAGATAGTATTTTAGTCGAGTAATAAAGTAGTCGAGTAATAGAGTAGAACGGATTTACTAATGTACTCTACTAAAATGTCGCTGTTCGGACACGTATACTAAATTGCTTGCCACTTGACTAAAATACTATCCTGGGACGTACAATACGTAACAGCTTGTAAAGATGTATAAAACGATATCTTACTTTCGTTAAAGTTTTTTTTTTTAAATCTATGTGATAATTTAACCCAACGGCTTCATTAAACCGTTGTGTTGCAAAACACGGCCATACGCCGGAGCAAAACCTCCGTTTTTTTCGCGAACTCGGTCTAATGAAGCCCTAAGGTTAGAAATGTCGTCCTACATTGGACACTTTTGACAGAGCCATAGAAGATTAAGTACGAAGGTTTTGGTACTTATGTACAAAATTATACGGCAGCACGGCAGCTTATATACATTATTCGTTGTTACCTTTACTTAATACATTATCTTAAACTATTTCTTAACTTTATACATATTTATAATGAACTTTCTTTTACATTCCTACATCGTTGTTACATGTTCTCCCGCGATTCTCTTCTGTTTTTTCACTTAACTTTTTTACTTATAAAAGGCAATGGTCTTATGGCCATTATGCCACCAAAGAGTACTAATATTGACTGAACAACTTATATGTATGTATATTTGTTTAGGAGGAGGAAGGAACATGGGGAGAGAACTTCAAGTCTCATCATGACAGCAAGCCGCGCGGCAACGAGGCGGTCTCACTCGATGTCTCCTTCCCTGACGCTGATCAAATATATGGTGAGTTTTATAACAATTAAAACTTTTAAAGTATTATTTTTAAGTGATTGTTAATCAAATGTCATGATTTTCCATATTTCTTGCTACCATTGTTATAGACCACGGTGTAGAAGTTTTAAGTTTAATAATATTTGTTTTTTTTTTAATTAAAACATATTTCCTTGTTTTTATTGTAGGGCGGTTGACCCTTGTTCCGTAGTGTCGGCGCAGTATGTACTCTATACGTCTCTAGCCGTCATATTTGAGTTTACAAATTAGGTACAGTCAAGCCTGGGTAAGCGAGCCTTGAATAAGTGAGAAATCTCTATAAGGGAGAGTCATTCTATAGTCCCAACGAGATATCTCCATAAGCGAGAAACACGGATTAGAAAATAACCTCTATTAAAGTGACAAATATCGCGGTCTCTTCGCTTACCCAGTTTCAACTGTTTAACATAAGTAGTTCTATCCACGATGGTATTATGGCCATGATTTTTCCGCAACTCCACGACAAGCGCGTCTTTGAGTGAATAATTTTGAATTTCTTCGCCTTGCTATATCTTAATGCAATGTTGTATCAGGTATACCGGAACATACCGATCAGTTAACTCTGCGCACCACCACATCGGGGGAACCATACCGGCTTTACAATTTAGACGTATTCGAATATGAATTGGACAGTAGAATGGCTATATACGGAGCGGTACCAGTACTATATGCACATGGGTAAGTAAATTTAAATTGGATTTTTAAACAAACATAACTAACTAATTGACTTTATAATAGCTGTAATTACAAAGCGAAGAAAATTTAAAAAAATAAATCTATTGATAATATTGAAGGTAACAGACTAAAATTAAGCCTTGCTAGTCCAATTATTTTAATTCTGAAAAGTGTTTTTTTAATTTGATTGTGCATAATAGAAGCAGTCGATTTAGGATAAACAATTAAGGTATTTAACCTTCTAAGGAAATTTAAATAGAAATGAAAATAATTAATCAAGCGTAACATCTATTTAAAACATTAAATTCAATTACATTACACCAAACACACTGTTAAAACATTATAGCCCAGGAGCCATGGAACTACCAGACCTTAGTTATAATTGACAGTTTCCCTGTGTACATGCCACATACAAATAAAAACAACCAGCTAATATAGAGTCTAGGTTATGGTAATTTTGGTAGGTAACAGCTGTATTAAAGCACTTGAAACTTTCAGGTTTTATACTATAACGAAGGTCTGTTGGGTCCCCGGCTCTTTAACTAGGATATTCAATAAATAAAGATTTTTGAAATCAAATTAGTAGCACACGTTAGTGACAATTCCAAAAAAATGCAAATATTAAACACACAACACGTGAAACCTTTACAAAATAAAATTTAAAAAGTAATAGAAACCCCTATGCAAAATTTCAAGTTTCTAGGCGCCATACAAACTTTGGACCCCCATTTCGGACCCTTAGGGGTCGAATTTCTCAAAATCCTTTCTTAGTGCTCATCTACGTAGTAACAGTAACCTCTATACAACATTTCAAATCTCTAGACCCAGTAGTTTTGGTTGTGCGTTGATTTTAAAATATCCGTCTATTCCTTTATATATATAGATGATAAACTTGAATGATTAAAATTAAATAAGATGCACAAATACTTAGAAATTTTAAAATAAGTTTAAAATTAACATCAAACATGTTATACACATTAATTGATAATGTCCAGATATCAGTTAATTGTATGAAAATATTCGCTTGAAGTCTCATTGTCAAGGGAAGGTCGTCTCGCCTTGTGATCCTGAAGAGCAATTTGTTAAGTCCATTTCTTGCTGCGGTTATATTTTCAGAATAATACGATAGTACAAAGATGGACGCCAATTCAACATAAACATAATACAACATCGGTAAAGAAAATTTATTATTGTTAAAATATTTATATTGATAAAGAAAGTACCAAACTACTATTAGAGTCATAATGAAGGATGACGCCAGTGTTGCTATTATTAAAAAATTGTAAACATCATTTAGTAAAATGGACACCTTACCTATTTTAGTATAGGCACGTGCTAAATTACGTATCTTATAATTATTATTAGAAATACGGCCAATGAAGTTAAATTGCGATGTTTTTTTACTTTCCATATACATATTTCGATATGTTATTTTACTCAAATAATTTTTAATTAACAACAATCTTTGTTCAATCATATATAAAAATTGACAGAATACAATAATTTCTATTTTTCTTTCCAAATAAATTAATGTAAAAAATAGTAATGCAATTTTATCAACAAATCCAGGTGTATAAAAACAAAATGCGACGCAAGCGATAAAATGTAAAATATAAAATGTAAAAAATAATTTACATTGTCTTGATGACATTTTGTAAATGTTGCCATATATGTTTGCAAATAGTGTTATATCAACGCCTGCTAGTATTTCAATAATTTTTTGATTTTTCTTCGCAGATAAATATACATTTATAGATGATACCATATACATACCCCCGATAAGTACATAACAAAAATATTCATCTGCACGAAAATTCCTTTTTAAAATAATTGCGGAACATACTATGGCGGTGATCAAAAATGTCAGCCATATTACAGTAATGACTATTCCGAGGATTTTCATTCTTAGATTAATTTCATATTTTCTGTTCACACCATTTCTGAATATACCATAACAATATTCGATGCACAATAAAGGTTTCATGCAATTAATTATCCGAGCACTGGTGCTCTCAATATTTATTAGTTTTTTATTTTCCATTTTGTTTTCTTGGTAACGATGTGATACGACTATTTCTAACGAATTCAAAAGTACTATAGAAAATTAATTTCTTCACAATATAAAGCACTTTCAAATCAATCATAATTATATTGATGTTACTTTTGATATTATCAATAGGAAATTACTACTTTAGTATTGATTAAAATTAATTTATAATCAACCTATAGGGCTACAAGGATATTATGGCACTCGGAAAATATGTGAACTAACAATGTCATCTTGACAGCGTAACATTTTAACCAATCAGGGAAAGGCAGCTGAGCGATTTTGAAAGAAGTTAGGAAATTTTTACCTATTGTTATCGCTAAAACTTTGTAACCCCTATCAATGTAAAAAAAGTGCCAAAATACCCTTGTAGGGCTATAAGCTTTTCTTCCAATAATGATAGTACTGTCAAAATACAATAGTAAGGTAAGGTAAAGTTCGACCCATGATGGGCTCCATTTTCCGCAACTCCACGACTAGCGCGTATTTTGCGTGAATACACATATCTTTGAATTTCTTCGCCGATATGTGCAGACTTCACGATGTTTTCCTTCACCTAAGAGCGTCCGGTAAACAGTAATACAATAGTATTAAAAACAAACTTTTCCATAAAAAAATAAAGAGCATTTAATTTTTATACCTACCCTACATTTGAGTTGGCACGTCGCATACTAAAGTACACTATAGCTTGACGTGCCAACTCAAATGTAGGGTATTATAAAAGTTAGTACTGTCAGGTCAAAACGGACTGTGGGAGTGTTCTGGCACAACTCAGCAGAAACATGGGTGGATGTAGTGAACTACGCTGATGGTACTGTTGTATCGTCTCTCGTCAATCTCGTCACAGGCGGTCATAAACGACGTGTCGATGCGAGGTAAGTGAACAGTTGAACTTTTCTTACTGGCCTCTTCAAGGTTAACTTAGATAAGCCTGAAACTATGTTTGTCTTAACCCCTAAATGCACGATTTTTGTTTTACGTTTTAAAAAAATATATTTGTGTAATAATATATATTAAAAACATAAATGTCTACATATTTATGTTTATATTTTTTAGGTTTATAAGTGAATCTGGTATAGTGGATGTTTTCGTCCTCTTGGGCAACAAGCCGGCTGACGTGTTCAGACAGTATACGAAACTTACCGGAGTAGCCCCT
>QDHC01001408.1:64832-87805 GCA_013186455.1 Papilio dardanus tibullus
TATTATCGCAGTATTAAATAAAACTTAGTAAGAAGCCTATGTGTTGTTCCAGGTTATGTTCTACATTTGTGACAAATTTCATCGAGATTAATTTAGCCTTCAAACAAATATCTATCCATAGTAATTTCGCAATTATAATACATTCGAACCTGTATAAGCGACAGCCCAAGAGACCCCAATATTTATCTTGCTTGTAGAGGTTTCTCTCTAATCCGTTTCTCGCATATAGAGGTAGCTCATCGGGACCAGAGAATGTCTCTGTTATAGAGGTTTGAGTAATTAATAATTATATTTCATTAATCCTACCGCTTCATTAGATCTAGTTAGATAAAAACTTAAACCGAAACAAATATTCCGTTTTTATCGCGATTCAATCTACTAAAGCCGTGAAGCCTTGTTAGCACCAGGATAGTATTTTAGTCGAGTAGCAAGTATCATTTATCCGAACAAAGGATTTACTACTGTTCGGACTCGTTTAAGCCTAAATCTACGCACTAGGGTAGTAATTTATTAACTAAACGTGTCCGAACTGCAACATTTTATTAGAATAGATCAGTAAATTCTTTATTCGGATACTTGCTACTTGCTACTCGACTAAAATACTATCCTAGTGCGTCCAAGCCTTTAGGTAAAAAGCATATAGGTAAGTAAAAATGTATATATTTGTTGTAGAAATTCTCTCTAGCATATCACCAGTCTCGTTGGAACTACGTGGACGAGGCGGACGTGCGCGGAGTCGATGACAACTTCGATGTCCACGACATCCCCGCTGATGTCATCTGGCTGGACATCGAATATACTGATAGAAAGAAGTCAGTACCTCGAACCAGTAACAAAGTCGCTTTCTATGTCCCTATATTATGTATGCTTAAATCTTTAAAACTTAGAAACGGATTTTGATGAAGTTTTTTTAATAGAGTGATTGAAGAGGAAGGTTTATATGTATAACTAGTGACCAGACCCGGGTACAGACGGGTGCAATTATTAGTATGGTTGTTATAAAAAACGTTAATTTTTTCTGTCTAGTATTTAGTATCAGTATTGAACCAGTGCGAAGCCAGGGCGGGTCGCTAGTATATATATTTTATAGCAAACGAGCCGGCTTCTAAAGATTATGCTAAAATAGTGAAGCGAAGCGACTATAAGTTGGTCTATTGCATACCTTTGATAGACTAAGGAAGGGATAGAAAGGTTTTTCATATGGCCCCTTTGACGCGGGATTCAGTTACCGTGTTTTTTAAGAGGGTAGTAGAAAAAAAACAAGTTCCATTGATATAGTTATGAAGAAATTAATAAAAAACTCATTTAAAAGTTGAATAAAAACTATAAAAGTCACATATATGCTTAGAAACATACATTTCTTACATTTCTTACCATGGAGGTTAATTGAAATGATTACAAGTAAATATTAGTAAATTAACATAAAAAGTCATATACTTAAAAGTACCTAAGTTTTAACAGTGGTAGAGCCCGCTTTAATATCTTCGCGCGAATTGTCCGGCTCGCGCTGACATACCACACACACACAGAAGACAGGCGTCAAATGGAAGTTATTCCGTGTACAATCTGATGAGTGTGGTGCCGATGGCCTCATTTTACTTCACTTTCCCTTCCTATCATTTCCTTATAAGGAATTGATGGGAAGGGAACGCATAGGAAGAGGTATTATCCTCTTGCGATGAAGGGTAGGCAACGCATCTGCAATTGCAGATGTCTATGGGCTACGGTCGCTTAGCTGTTTCAGTGAATTCAGTTGGTTTGCTCGTTTGCCGGTTTATAATATAAAATATATATATAATAGGCTAAAAGAAACTCAATAAAATACATTATATTTAGGTACTTCACATGGGACCCTGAAAAATTCCGTCATCCTGGTGAAATGGTTGCCAATTTGACAGCTAAAGGTCGACGTCTGGTCGTCATCATAGACCCTCATATCAAACGTGAAGCTGGCTACTTCCTACACGAAGATGCGACAGAACAAGGATTATATGTCAAAGATAAAGATGGAAATATATATGAAGGTAACATTTTGTTAAAAGTAACGAAAATCTGCAGCAGTTTCTGACTCTACGGCTTCAATAGACCGATTGGACGCAAAGAACGGCCTTACGCCGAAGAAAAATCTCCATTTTTTGCACGATCTCGGTGTAATGAAGTCCTAGACTTTGTGATACGATCTTGTAGATTCTTACTTACTTGCCTAAGAGACATTGTATTTCATAAACCATTTAAAGACTAAAATAGCACAATTTCTTAACCTTGTTTAACCTAAACTCGCACTTAAGCGTAAGTGTCGCTTAAAATCTAAACGGAGTCAAAATTAAACTAGAACGCAGTAAAATTTGCAGTTTAAGCGTGGACTTTACTTGTAAGATGTTCTTACATATTGAGTGGGTGTTTGAACATTGGGCCGTTAGTCTCTTATCATAAAGAGAAAACTAAAAACAAATCCAAAGTCAAATTAAACCTCATTCCAATCGTATAAAGCTCAGTTTTATTTGCTATAATCTAGACATGTGTATGCTCCAGGTTGGTGCTGGCCCGGTTCCTCATCATACCTGGACTTCTTCTATCCTGCCGCATCCAAGTATTACTCGGAGAGATATAGATTTGAAAACTTCCCGGGGACCAGCAAAGATGTTCATATATGGAACGATATGAATGAACCTAGTGTATGTATTTTTATATATTTTGTGTCCCCCTCCATTCTGTTTCTATTATGTTCATTTTGTTTTTATAATTTCCATTCTGTTTTTATTATTTCCATTTTGTTTCTATAATTTATATTCTGTTTCTATAATTTACATTATGATTCTATTATTTACATTATGTTTCTATAATTTCCATTCTGTTTTTATTATTTCCATTTTGTTTCTATAATTAACATTATGTTTCTATTTTTTACGTTATGTTTCTATAATTTACATTATGTTTCTATTATTTACATTATGTTTCTATAATTTCCATTCTGTTTTTATTATTTCCATTCTGTTTCTATTATTATCATTTTCTTTCTATCATTACCATTTTGTTTTTATAATTTCCATTCTGTTTCTATGATTTACATTCTGTTGATTATACATGTATTTTAATGGAAAGCCACATTAATATTTGCAGGTATTCAACGGTCCGGAGATCACGATGCCGAAAGACTGTCGTCATTACAAGCCGCCTCAGGACGGACAAGAGGGTCTTGCCTCTTACTGGGAACATAGGTGAATATTTTTATTAATAACAATCTTACTAATGGATGGATGGATGGAAAATTGTCTGAAGGTATCTCCAGAACGTAAAAATTAGAACGTAGTCTGGAACATATAGAATATGCTCTAATACTAAAGCGATTTGAAAAATTCTAATACTGTTTGGAAATTACATTATCCCAAATTGACATAGGGCTATATTTTCGCTCGGCCTAATCTGGCAAAATTTAGTCTTGTATTATTATTTTTGTAAGTATTGAAATAAGTCAAAAACTGAGCCGATTTCAGTTTCTTTCACCATTACAAAACTCCATTATCCCCGAGTAACTTAGGCTATATTTTAATTCAACGTGAACAAAGTTGTATACAACAGCTAGGAGATAAAATAATAACTATTTATATATCTAGGTGACACCTAAAAATTAATTGCGGGCTTTTTTTTCTAAATATTGTTTTTTTTAAGACACGTCCACAATGAGTACGGTCTATGGCAGATTAAAGCGACGCGGGAAGGGATGCTGGATAGAGCTGATAATAAATACAGACCATTTATACTGACTAGGTCTACCTTCGCTGGTACTCAGAGGTAAGTTATTATAGAAAATAAGAATTAAAAAAAATAAAAGATATTTGTGTTTTTTCCCAAAGTGAATTAGGACAGATTTTTTTTATAACTGAAATATTTAAGAGCGTTTTATGTTAAATCCACATTTAAACTCGAAATTTTACAGCGATCTTGTTTTATTTCGATATATCTTAAGTTTTAAGCAATGCTTAAATTTGAGTAGCATTTGAAAATTCGTTTAGGAAACAACCTCTTAAGCCTTGTACGCATTGGGTTAGTATTTTAGTCGAGTAGTAAGTAGCATTTATCCGAACAAAGGATTTACTAGTGTTCGGACTCATTTAAGCCTAAATCTAAGCACTAGGATAGTAACTTAGTAACTAATCGTGTGCGAACAGCAACATTTTAGTAGAATAGATTAGTAAACCCTTTGTTCGGATACTTGCTACTTGTTACTCGGCTAAAATATTATCCTAGTGTGTACAAGGCTTTGGAAGTACAGGTACTCATCTCCGATGTTGTTTTTATTAAATATTTAACTATGTACATATATTTTACTTTATTATTTTAACTGATGTCCCGTCGGACACGTACGTCTACTATTGTTGATTTTTTAGTGAAAGTTTGATAAATGACTTGCTGATTTATGTATTTGCTGCCCCCTGAATTTACCCCCGGGGCTCGGACTCCGCCTTGCCCCCTTCAGATCCGGGGCTTTACATTACACACTATTAGGTAAAAGGTAATAAAAAATTAAAAAAAAATAGATACGGCGCGGTATGGACGGGTGACAATGCCGCGGAGTGGGGCTTCCTGCAGTCCTCGGTGAGGATGTGCCTCTCGCTGGCGGTCGCCGGGGTCAGCTTCTGCGGCTCCGATGTTGGGGGATTCTTCAAGTATCCAGAACCTGAGCTGATGACCAGGTGGTACCAGGTGAGGGATAGGATATGAAAATATTAGAATTAAATGTAATATTTATTGGTGACGTCTGTTGTTTTGGGGTTCTGAAGATTCAGGGGAATAGTTGGAAATATATAATAGACTAGCGACCCGCCCCGGCTTCGCACGGGTTCAATTATTGTTAGTATTGCTGTTATATACAATGTTCATAGTTTTTCTGTAGTGTATTTAGTATCAGTTTTGCACCCGTGCGAAGCCGGGGAGGGTCGCTAGTTGCGACTATAATTTGAGATTTAAACTATTCTATCTCTCAAGTTGGATCGAACTGCACATGGTGTGCGAATTTTATTGTAATCGGTTAAGTGGTTTAGGAGTCCATCGAGGACAAACATTGTGACACGAGATTTATATATATTAAGATTATAAAGAGATAATCTTTATATTTTTGTTTGTATTGAAATAACTCAATAACTGGGTCGATTTTAAAAATTCTTTCACTCATAGTAAGCTACATTATCCTCGAGTAACACTGGCTATATTATTTAATAGCACACGAACAAAGTCGCGTATTCTATATAAATGTGGGTTTTTGTACGTTACTAGGCGGGTGCATATCAAGCGTTCTTCCGCGCGCACTCGCACATAGAGACGAAACGCCGTGAGCCCTGGCTCTACGAGCCTGCCACCACTGCCCTACTCAGAGAGGCTGTCAGACGACGATATGCCCTACTCGATTTCTGGTGAGTGCACTACTGATAGGACGGCAAATGTCCACATTAAAACTAACTTGAATACGTCCTGCTCGGTTTTTGGTGACTACTCTACTTATAGGAAAGAAATGTCTGCCTGAAAATAAACTTTCAGTAAAGCTTTGTACGTATCAGTATTTTAGTCGAGTAGCAAGTAGCATTTATCGGAACAAAGGATTTATTACTGTTCGGACTCGTTTAAACTTAAACCTAGCACTAGGGTAGTAATTTAGTAACTAAACGTGTCCGAATAGCAACATTTTAGTTGAGTAGATTGATTTGCTACACGACTAAAATACTATCCTGGTGCGTACAAGGCTTAAGTGTGAATTAATAATTGGAGTTAATGTTATAAAACTTATAATTTTTGACTGATTGTAAGATAATTTAAATGCCTCTGTCTAAAAATAGCTTTTTATTTGTAAACTAAATTAGTTTAACAATACTCTTTGATTGAAAAGACTTTAAAGTGACATGTTATTCGTTTTGTATCTTTATTTAGCAGTGGCGAAGCGTCCATACAACACGATTCCCACCGGCTTCCCTTCGGCTTACCTTTTCAGATACTAATATATAAAACTACTATTCTACGTTGTCTACATTGTTATACAAAACATTCTTTAATATGCGTCACAAAACACGCAATTTACGGATCATAATTTTACAATCGTAATACGCGTGCCAAGGTAGTAGGAGGCGGGGTAACTCGCTCATAATATTGGGAATTTAAATTATTAAATTATTAAAGAATTCGTAACGGATATACATTGGCAACCTCTCTACGAAATAACACCTTATTTGTTGGTCGTTAAGGATGAGTTTGGCTTGAAGCTTTCCACTTCGAAATAAGCCGAATGTCTCACGGCTTCTAATGCTTATTTTTTGTGTGTTAAGGTTTACTTTTGCGTGAAGTTTGTCGACCAATCAGAGTATTTTTTTGCGACATGCAGGCCGGTCATCCGATTGTTTTTTTATTGTTACTACGCGCGTTTGGCAACGGTTCGTATCTTAATAACGTGAGTGTATATTTACTAATAATAATGTCTCACGGAAGTTTAAACAGTGAAATAGTGATATTTTATTTGCTAAGTGTTGTGTTTAAGAAGTATATTGCGTATCTTTCATCGTAAAGGTTTGTTTGTTTGTTTCTTTTTGTTTCACGTAGGGTAGACTGTTAGGTTAGTAATGGCGGAATTAGTACAAATAGGTTGTTGTTTTACAGATTACCTATTAAATTAGTTAACTTTGTTTTCAAAACAAGCTTTCGAAACTAAAAAATATATAATTAACGGTGGACGGGCTCGCCTCGATATTAAAATTGATTATAGACGTTATAAACTGTAAACAACGCAACGTAAACACCATAGTCCATACAAAACATTTCGCCGTAATTTTGGAAAGGTGAACTAACACACACTAATTTAAGGAATGTAATTTATTTTTGACAAGATATGACGTTGTGAAAATTCACGCGTTAGACGTTTTTTTTGGTCCGGCTTTACCTTTCTTTTTTTTCACCCCACGCCACTGTTATTTAGAGTATCATAAATTCAATTGTACATGTTTTTATATTTAAAATATAGTCCTACAAGGGTATTTTGGCACTTTTTTGACATTGACAGGGGGCGTCCTACAAAGTTTTAGCGATAACAATAGGTAAAAATTTCCTAACTTTCAAAATCCCTCAGCTGCCTTTCCCTGATTGGTTAAAATGTGACGCTGTCAAGATGACATTGTTAGTTCACATATTTTCCGAGTGACATAATATCCTTGTAGACCTATAAGAGGTATTCTATGTCTAAGTGACACTTCATATATTGTAAATAAGTAATAAACATTATTGTTGTATTTTATCATTAAATTACAGCCCTTTTATATTACAAATCTTTTGCACAACAAATAAAAAGATTGTTCTGAAATAAATAAAAAATCGTCGTGTATGTTTTTTTTCTTAAAATTCAATCTCATAGTTAGCTGATTACTATAATATTTTTTTATTCTAAAGGTAGTGTCAGTAATCCATTTTTTTCCAAATCATAATTCTATTTACTATTTGTTTGCGTTTTTATTACATTTCTATTATATTTATAAAGGTACACTCTGTTCTACGAGCACACGCTGGACGGTACTCCTGTGACCAGACCCTTCTTCCAGGAGTACCCTCAGGAAGAGGAGACATTCACTATTGATGACCAGTACCTCTTAGGTGAGTACATTGACTTTTAATTGACAGGACACGACACAAACAATAAATATTCGACGTTTTTTGTTTTAAGGTAAAAATAGATACTAGATTTGATATGTTTGGGTTTTATTTTTTGTGTCAGAATTCATTCAAATTGAAGACGCATTAGTAAAAATATTTCAGCATTTATTTATTACAATAGCCTAGTCCATTTCTTTATATTCAAAAATGTGTTTGGAAAAAACGTGTACAAAAGACAATAATAGATTTATTTATATTATATATTATATTTTTTTATATTTATTTATATTATATTATTATATATAGATTAATTCAAATTATTTATATACAGTTATCTATACTAATATTATAAAGAGAGAAAATTTGTATTTAAGTTTGTATTGAAATAACTCAATAACTGGGCCGATTTCAAAAGTCTATCACCATTAGAAAGCTACATTATCCCCGAGTAACATAGGCTATATTATTTAATACTACGCGGACGAAGACGCTTACAACAGCTAGTATAAGATAAAGGCACTTATTGATTGTGAAACTAGATTTAGCTCGCGACTTCGTCCGTGTCGAAATAAACATCGAGTGACTTTAATTATTTTATGATGCGTACATGGGAAATTAACATAAAAATATTTGAAATCTTACTATTAAGGGTTAAATATATTGTTCTTATATAGGTGACAAATTACTGGTACGTCCCGTACTAGAGGCGGGCGTGAAGAGCGTGAAGGTGTACCTGCCCGGCCGCGGTACGGACACGCTCTGGTACGACGTCGACTCGTACCAGATGCATAAAGCTAACGGCTATTTTAATCAAGAAGTTAACATTGCCAAGGTAAGTGTTGGTGTAGAATTAAAATATATATTGTGTTTTGTAAATTATAGATAATGGGAATATTATTTAATTTTAGTGTGGAATATGAAGAGGAATTAGCAACATTCTTTACTTATGTCTTTTTTCTTATAAAATAAAGACGGGTAGGGTATGGACAGCACTCTGGTGTTTGAATAGTTTTTGTTTCCTGGTGTGCCGCATATGTACTATTAAAAAAAAAATTAGACAAATCATTTTTGGCCTCGAAATACTTTAATCACTCCCTTGGCTACATTCTTGACTAGTAACGGGTTTAGTTACTACTAGCGTCCTGAGAGTTATTTCTACTCCATTTTTGAACACTTTAAAAGTGGAGGAGACCTGTGCCGCTCTGGTCGTCCTACAGCACTTTACTCTAACACCGGTCCTATTCGTGACTTTTACCCTGCGCCTTCATTAGCCCGAGTTCGCAATAAAAAACGATCTTACACCGAAGCTAGTACGTTTTTATTTTAGCTGTAGTATAAGGGATAGAAGTGGAAGGAATTAGGGGAGGCCTATGTCGCTGGACAGCCTGACCAACTGGATGCTGGACAGTAACCCACACAAACATTAAAAAAAAAGACAAAAAAAAAAACCTTCACGTATAAACTGTTTATTATTATTATTTTTTATTTTGTTTAAAACTTGATTACATTCTAGAAATTAAGTTTAATTGTAAAAAAAAACACTTTGTTAAATTTCACTGATTCAATTGTTTATTTTGTCTTTTTATATTGTTTAAAACATAAATACATTTTAGAAATTAAGTTAAATATTTAAAAAAAAATGGTCAGTTGAATAAAGGCTTTATCTATCTATCTATCTATAAGGGATACAGTTTTATACTGGGTATGATACATCCATACATACGTTAGATCCCGGTGTACCAGCGCGGCGGCTCCATCGTGCCCCGGCGCGAGCGCGTGCGGCGCTCCTCCGCGCTCATGGCGCACGATCCCTTCACACTTGTTGTCGCCCTCGACAATAATGTAAGTATACAACTAGCTGTTGTGTGCGACTTCCTCCGCCTCGAATTGAATAATATATCCTATGTTACTCGGGGATAATGTAGCTTTCTATGAGTGAAAGAATTTTTGAAATCGCCCCAGTAGTTTTTGAGTTATTTTAATACATACAAAAAATATAAAGTTTCTCTCTATAATATTAGTATAGATTATAAAGAGGAAAACTTTGTATTTTTGTATGTGTTGAAATAACTCAATACCTAGGTAGATTTCAAATTCTTTCATCATTAGAAAGCTACATTATCACAATAACATAGGATATAGTTTTTATTTTCGCGCGGATAGTAAAATGATTTGAATTTTTAAACAACTAGTTATCGTATGCGTAAAACATAAGTAAGTAAGACTTCTATGCAAAATTTCGTCGAGATCTGATTTTCGCTTTTTCAATATTAGTAATATGATAAATTATTGAACTTTATTAACTAATTTAAATCAATCAATATGTATAAAAAATATAATACTGTTTCTGTGTCAAAAAAAAATATATAAACTATATTTATTTTTGCATATCCTTATTTGAAATATATATATAAATATATTTGTGTAGAACACAGCGCAAGGCTCCCTCTACATAGACGACGGAGAAACATACGAGTATAAGAATAATAAATATATCTACGCCAAAATCAACTACGAGCCTAAACAGATGACATACACGTGAGTTCATTTTATTATATTTTTATATGAAATATGCATAATTACATTTTTAAACCTTATTTATGCAATTTGAAATTATTTGCCTCCTACCCTACAATTTCATTAGATCGATGTCATGCAGAAAACGGTTTTACGCCGAAGTAAAATTTCCGTTTTTTTGCGTGAAATCTGTCTAATGAAACTGTCAAAATTAGCTATTTTGATTAAATTTACTAAAGTTTATAGTATAGATTAATGTAGTTCGAGCCATGATGGGCTCCATTTTCCTTCACTCCACGACTAGCGCGTATTTTGCGTGACTTCACACATATCTTTGAATTTCTTCACAGTGCAGACATTACGATGTTTTCCTTCACCGTAAGAGCGTCGGGTAAATATGTACATATGAAATTGGAAAACGCCTTGTTACAAGGCGGGATTCGAACTCGGGACCTGCAGTTTACAAGTCAAGAGTTAAACCCTTGAGACAGCGACACTCTGTAAAGTTTATATTAAATTCCCTTCCAGCCTGGTTAATCCAAGCGCTCAGTTTTTATCCCGTGCTTGGATAGAGCGTATAGTAATAGCGGGTATTAGGGCTGCTCCCCGCAGCGCGCGCCTGCAGGCCGGGGGGCGAAGCACCGCGCTGCACATGACACTGCATCGGGGCAACGATGTACTGGTCATACGGAAGCCCGGGGCTCCGGTCACTGAGGACTGGGTTATACAATTCTCGGAATAATGCGGGTAGTTTCAAAAAACAGGATATCTGACCCGATGAGGGTAGATCATAAACCTATCAATCCTTGTCAGATAGTACTTTCTGTCGTGTTTTGTGTGTCATTCTCTATAGATAATCGTATTTTTAATAATACCCTCTACTTGATGTCAAAAAGTGAAAATATCTTTGTAGTTGTCTTGTTTTGTGTGATTTTCTGTTACCAGATCAGATAAGCTATTTTGACTATGTAGGTACTTTATAAAACAGCTTGATTTCTTATGGGCTTCATTAGACTGATGTCACGCAAAAAACTGCATAACGCCGAAACAAAATCTGTGTATTTATCGTAAATTCGGTCTAATGAAGCCCTAAGATAAGGAATTATTACTTTATATGAAATTGTTTGCTATGTTTTTTATCCAAAAATCTAACCTAACTTGTTTTGCACTGCTTGAACATAAATAAAAACATTTGATCTCAATCAAGAATAGGAACATCTTATAACATGTTTTTTTAATGTTTTTCAGCAGTGTGAATATTATACTTTGCTAAAATCGTGTCAAAATTCATATTAAACAAAATGCAAGTAACTGTTAAATAAAAAAAAATGAATTTTATTAAATAACTTGCCATTTTAATGCTACTGAATACCCCTTTTTAAAATACTAGTTTAAATTGTGACTGTACTCTAGAACTGATATCTAATAAACTCATTTTTAAATTAAAAAAATGTGACCATAAAACATGTAGACATTTATTAGTGTTGCCATGTATAAAATATAAAAACAATCTTAAAGTCACAAAAATTTAACATTTTAGTTTTTAAAATTATAGCTTTTTTATACAGTTCCGACATGTTTTTAATTTTTTCAAATATTAACTTTTGAAGGCGTAATGAAAAAAAAATCATATGCATTGCGCTTTTTAACAATATTTATTATTTTGTTTAATTTAGTAAAATACAAATGGCAACACTGTATTTGAACTCAATACGATAGATGAATAGTACTAAGAGGAACGTAGTACAGATAATATAAGCGACTTTATTTCTACAAATACTTTTAATTTTAATTATTTTTATGTATTTTATATCACAATTTTACTAATTAAGATTAAGACACGTGCACTGGTTATATTGTAAAATTATAGAAACCGCTTATAATGACATTGAAGAATTAGAAGTATTCTGTCGTATTAAACGATAGTGTTTAATAGGCCGATACATTTAGTTGGTATCTAGGCTTTTGGCCGTAACTTATGTCGATTTAAACGGTTTCTAGTACATTTTGCGATATTATACAGAAGATAAAACGAATTATTTGTCTGGAATAAAATATGTGTTGAATAACTTAGTATCATTTTGTTCATTTAATGTTGAAAACACAATTTAGTTCAGATTACAATTTCTATACAACTTTAAATCAACATATAATTTATGTGACGACAGATTCTATCATATCTTGTGATAATTAAATAGATTTTAAAAATTAACAAATCTTTTATTTTCATACCCAATTTATCATAACCATTTTTTTAAACCATTCAATACACAAGGAACTAAAATTTAAATGTAGGTAATATAACATATTTGATCACACATAGAATCGATATTATATACTAAAACATAAAAACTAAAATTAAATATATACAAAAGTATTACAAATTAAATATGGGTCCCAGATCGCTGTCCGCAGGGAACGTTCACAAAACGCTGGCCGCATTGCCGCGTTGGATTCATACGCTGATGCGTTGCCCTAAATACAGGCCAGCTTTTTGATCACGTGAGACCTCTATCGAACATGTTGATAGATCTCGATAAAGCCTGAAAGCCTCCGGGCTCCATGGTCCAAGAGTCTCGACTCCAAAAGCCGAAAATATGTACCCACTTCCGATGCATATTTTCGGCGTTTAAGGTCTTCTTGTCTCGCGGCCGCTGCACCGGCTAAAACCGACGTCTCTTGTAAATTCGACGGCCCCAAAGTATCCTATACTTAGAGCCTCCATGGCACCAACATCCCGTCCGGCCTCTTGCCATCGTCACGAGCCAGTTCCATGGGTTCCAGCACAGCTGGTAACCTGACATTGGCAAGAGCGCAACGTCTGCCGGTGCTTCGGACACAAGACAAACCATGGTGACCCAAACTCCCAACTTTATCCCCGCACTTACAGCGATGGGGGACCACTGCCTTTGCCCCCAAGCGAATAGAGGTCTCAATCCTGAATGTAGTGTCATCCAGGAAAGTACCTAAATTCGCCGAGGGCAGGGCCAAAAGACAGGCGCGCTCAGCGTCGCTGGAACAGAAAGACAAAAGTATGTTTAAATCCAACGCGCTTAGCGGCCTGTCCCACAGCCTTTGCTACTTGGACTCAACGGGAAAATTTTGATACGGGCAGGCTGTTTTTGGCCTTAGTCAAAAATCAAGACCTCAAAATCAGAAAGTGATGAATTTAAACCTTAAATGCATGTTTTTTTTTATTGCGGCCTGGAATTAATGACAAAATTACGGCGACTTTTATAACTCAATAAATTTAGTCGACCGCCAAATGGAAATGTCAAAAAAAAAATAGATTTGCCGCCGAAACTTGCATAATTTCTTTTGCATATATATATTTAAACACATGCCACACGACTTCAATAAAATAACGTGAAACGTGGTATGTATACATTTGGTAGCAAGATGCGTTTAAGGGTTAAAATGTTACCGATGAGGTTCACATTACTGTAAACTGTGGACAGGAAGGCAGGTAAGGCTATGTCAGAAAATTTTCCGTATTCCAAAGCCCTTAACTAAACACATCGAATTAATAACTAACTTATATTTTAATAAAAAAAGCTGTAGGGGATAAAGTAGTATTTTAATAACATTTAAAAAATACAATTCACAAATACCACAATTCTTATTAATTAAAAACTTAAAATATTTTTAGTTTTAAGTGAAGCTTACAATTTCTTTGACATCAATTTAAACACGGTTTTTCGAAATTATAAATGCTAGAATAAAATATCCTTCCTTTATATCACAAAATTTAAAAAACTGATTATATCGCAGTAATTCAAAATAATTATATTTTTAAAGCTATAAGTGGGTAGATGTAAAATAAATGTAAGTGCTAACAAACCTTTAAGTCAGTGCTCAACCTTTTTTTAATCAAAGAAATAAACATTATATTAGGCTATCTAAAATACACGCTTTTAAAATTTACCTAAAAAGTTAAAATACTAATAATCTTAATCTTATCATTTTATTTTTACTTATCTATAATTAGGCAAGTTTCACTATTTAAGAAACTATGTTAAACGTCTGAAGATTATTTAAAAAATATCCTCGTAGGTTTCTCTTCATTGGCTATTTCAATAAACGGATGTGTCTCTTGATGCTCCAACATTTTGGACATGGATATAAAGATTTGTCCACAAATATTACAAGTTACATGACCATCGGATTCATCACCTCTCACCACCATCCATTCCTCTTTCTCTGGATCACTCTTAGATGTGGATTCAACACCTAAAGCCTTCCCGGTCGATAAGAAAGCTTTCGTACTCAAATGTTTCGCGGATTTTTTATGTTGATTCAAACGATTCAACGAACTGCATCTATATTCACAAATGAAACAAACATATTTCATATCTCCAGTATGCAATTCTATATGAACTTTCCTCTTACCCGCTGAAGCGAATCTAAAATCGCAAAATTTGCAAGCATATCTTCTACCACGTGAATGTAAACGCATATGCGATGCTAAAGCGTCCATATCTCTACAAACTTTCCTACATTCCATGCACAGGACACCTTTTTCATCAATCCCGGTATCTTCTAAATTATCAGTGATATGATGAATTCGTCGATGTGCCATTAAACCTTTAAGACTTATGTAAACCCTTCGACAATCAATACATTGGAACTGTGGCTCCGCTTTCCAATCTCCGCTATGTTTTTCTATCTTATGTAATGCAAGTTTATCAGCCTCGTGGAACTGTACGTCGCAATCTTCACATTTCCAAGCTTTAATTAATTTAGTAAATGCTTTTAATACATTCAACACAGATTGTACTTCAACTTCGGGATGATTGGATTTCATATGATTCCCAAATTCTATTATTTTTGAAAATGTTTTATTGCAATGCGTACAAACGTAAGGTTCCTTATGGTCGTACAAAACGTGAGATTTTAACTCCGATAGGTTATTACAAGCTTTCGAACACATGAAGCATTTCAATGTTTGTTTTCCTTTAACTATTTCCGACAACACTTTGTACTCCATCACTTGAACTTTCTGATGTATTTGTAAATGTTTGAAGAGTTCTTTCCGGTTTTTGTAATCTGTGGGACAAAATTTGCAAGGAAACATGACCTTTCGGTGCATTCGTTTCTTGTGTAGAAGTAATTCTTTCTCGTCTGTGAATTGTTTGCAGCATGTACCACAGAATAGAGATGAATTTAGATCTTTTTCAGTATTATGTGAACGTAGACATGTCTCTTGTCGTGTCTTTCGCTGGTAGAATTTACCACAAGTACATTCGTACCCTTCTTTAACGACCGCTCTGGGTGCTACTGTATTTTTTTCTTTCTTCACCGTATTCTTCCTTTTTAACATTTTCGCTTTATATTCCTTGTATTCCTTAAGTTTATGTTGTTTTTCGTGTTTTTTCAACAGTTTAAAGTTTTTGAAGGTTTCCGGACATTTTGAACATGTATGAATTTTATCATATTTTTTCGACTTTTTCGCTTTTTTAGCTTCTAAGAGGCTGTGAGTTTCTTGTTCTAGTGTTATCATATTGCCTGTTATAGAGTTAAATTTAATAGAATCTGTTTCCATTGCATCATTGGATGTAGAGAGTATAGCTTCTGGATTGCTAACTTTGCAAAGAGGGACCTCGGATTTTATATTTAAAGATACATTTTCTATAAATAAAGTGTCCGTTGTTTGTAAAGTTTCTACGACATTGTTTTCATTTTCCTGAAACATGAATAAATTTAATAAGACCAACATTATAAAGCTGAATTTAAACCTATAATCTATTAAGTTGATTTCAAAAATTCTTTCACTAATAAAATGGTGCCGGCTACACATGCTTTGTTTTTACTATACAGTTAGACAGCGCTGTTAAGGCCAAACACAGTTTATTTGGTAAATGGTTTAAAAATGCATCTGTGGCCGCTCCATACGAAAAGTGAAGTCTTCGTCTCCCACACTCAGCTCCATGGCGCCTGTAGGGTTGCCCACATCTCAAGGGTGAACAGCGCAGTTCAAATTGATGTGTACAGATAAAAAGTTCAACGTCTCTAGCTGTCTTTAGCACTAAATACCATTGGCTACATTTATTATTTCAATTTTCCCTGTAATTCCATGTAAAGTCGAAGCTTAGTATAATATATTTATACATACCTCATGTGTTTCATTTTCAATTTTAATATTAATATCATCGTGTAAGCAAGCCTCAACATTACTTAAGGCTGCAGCTTCCTGACTGTCCATACTGCCTTCATTATCATGCAATATATCATTTTCATGTTTAATTTCTATATTATCATCATATAAATTAGTTATTTCACTCAATTTATTACTATTCTCAATAGAAACATGGAAATGATGTTTTTCTTTAGCTATGTTTCTAGAGTTTTCTTGTATTTGATTTTCAATCAATGGCAATTCTTGTTTGATTTGTACATTATCAAAATGTTCTATTTCATTATCAATTATTTCATATTTTATTTCTATATTATCTATATTTTCTTGTTTTATTATTGTTTCGTTTATATCTTGAAAATTATTTTTAAATGACATATTTGTATCTGTAAATAAAGATAAAACATATATGACAATAGTTAGATTGATGCAACTATTAAAATTCATGATGAACTGGTGTCCATTACCTTGCAAATGTTATAATAAATTAAAAAAAAATACACTGTTGACTTCAACTCCAATGCAAGTTTTTGTTTGTTATTCTACTATAAGTTGGTTTATACATTTTATTTACATTTGTATGAATAATGTACCTTTACGAATACTTTTTGAAATGCATAATTTCCGAAGTCAAAATATTATACAATCAGTCCATTTTTAATTATAATTAAAAGTGTAATTAAAGCAAAAGTAACAAGTGTTTTAATTTCGATTATCACCGGTATCTTTATTAATGTATAAGAACTTTATCAGCCTATTTTAAATCGTAATTACCTTAACTATTCACAAAAATTGCAATGCAAAACAATAAACCGATATATTTTTTTTGACAGCTAACCAAAAACTTACTTAGCCTACTCTATTACTTTATGATTTTTATTACGAGATAAGTTTACAGAACGTATTTATACCTTTACAATATTTCTTTTTCTCTATTAATCTTAAATGAAGTAAAAACATTTCTAAACATATTTAAAACTATCCGTTTTGTATTAAAAATACAAAAAAAACGTTTCTTTCCCCTTCAACTAAGATTTTATCTGTGACAAATGTCAAACACGTCAACATCATAACTTTTCGTAGAAAAAGAAAGATATAGAAGTGCTAATGGCGTATTCGGTAATGAGACAAAATATACCATTTAAATACGTCTTACCTATGTTGTGTGTAACACAGATACGGCTTTAAACCAATAGTATGATCTCTTTTGGCATTAGTTCACCCAAACTCCGCTTGCAGTGAACAATCCCATATGATACGTCGAAGCTGGACCCAAGCAAAAAAAAAAACGCTTACGGAAAAAGGACCAAAATTCTATGTCACATATATCATGTCATATCTGGTTCTTATTTATCTAGGTGACTTTTTGAAGTTCTTTTGAATCCAGCCAAACCAAACGCCAAAGTGATCGCTTCCTTAAAATTGCTTTACGAACGCATCTATAATAAAAACGGAGGTAAATTCTAATCTTATTTTGATTGAATTTCTTTGTATTTAACTTTCTGAGACATAAACTTAACTTTTATTTATTGTTTGCTATAAAAAATACGAAATGGGCGTACAGGAGAAAACGGCATTTTGGATTTGGAAAAATGGCCAAATTGTTAAATATCAAAGAAATTGTCAAGCATATAGCAAATGGCACTTTAAACGAGAACTTGTGCCGCATATGTCTTTTACCTTTGGACGGCCTAAATGAAGATGTGTTCACAAAAATTTGCAAGATTGATAAAGAATACTGCATTGCGGAAATATTGGAAAAAATCTGTGATATTAAGGTAAACCAGCAGAACACTTTTTCTTTAAGCATTTATTACATGAATTATAAATATACGCTATTTGCTACATATAATGTTACAATTTTCTTGTATAAAAACCAATGCTAATTTAGTAATAGTGTGCTATATTTAGCTAAAAAAAGCCTTTGTATTTAAGCACATGGTACATTCTCAATTTGGCCAGATTTGAATTACCTGTCATTTAGTTATTGATAAATGTCTTATTACAGATCTTCCCGGAGGAGAAATGTAAAATTTGTTCCGAATGTTTCTTAGCCGCGTCAACTGCTTATAAATTCTATTTATTAAGTAAACGTAACGAAGAGATACTTAATTTTTATATTAATTTATTAGAGGAACAAATAAATGATATAGAAATATCCGATAACATAGAATCTGATTCTTTATGTATTAAAATACCATTATTTAATCCACAAACAGAGTTATTTGATTATAATTTATCTAGTGTATTTGAAAATGTTGATAATAAAGAAATAGAAAACACAGATAATATTGTGAAAGATGATCAAAACATATCTGAAAGTGATGATGAGACTGAAATAGTAATAATAGCTAATGAAAATGGTGATCATAGTTTTTTCAAAGAACATAACGGTTCTTTAGTTCCTGTAAATGATATTGGAAAGAAACAATTAAATGATGTATTGAAAATGTTCTCGGAAAATGATAAAGTGAGAAGGAAGAGACGTAGGAACCCGATGAACTATATCAACTGCACTCAGTGCCCCGTTAGATATAAATTCATTAGTAAACTAAAAGAACATATGAAATCTGAACATGATATTGATTTGTTTGTGTGTTCTGTAAGTAGTTTTTTTTTCCAATTTATCTTATATATTTTCTTTCAGAAGCATTTCCAAGAGCTCAATTTTAGTGTATTTTAACAAGGAGAAACCAAATTAATTAATAAATGAGTATACATGTCACATTGCAATTAAAGCTTTTGAATTTACTCACTATATTGAAAAACATATTTTTCGTATAAAATATGTTTTTTGATAAAGTGTTGCACACGACTCCGGCCGCGCCGAATTAAAAAGAACGTAGTAACCTAGGTGTTTTTCCCGACTTCTATGTGCAAATATTCATCCAAACTTTGGCAATTATATTGTAATATTAGTATGAGATTCTGTTGCCGACGCAACAAACCTTTTTTTATTACGTTTTATTTTTTATATTTTTAAAATTAGAATTTTATATATTTTTGTAGACGTCAAGAGGCGTCGTTTTAGTTCACTTTAGTTATTATTTTATTTTATTATAATTATAAGTATGTGGTTTTTATGATTTCTCCGTTATCTTTTGTTTTTTTTAGATTCTATTTAAAATTAGGTGGGTAGATGTTTATACATGTCTTAGCATTATTTAAATTGATCTTTCTAGATGAATTTGTATTTTCTAACTTTATAGATATGTAAACAAGTAATTGAGGATGAAGACGAATTTAAGAAGCATCTAGAAACTCATACAGATGTACATAAGTGTACTGAATGTAATCTGGTATTTAAGAGTAAAGAAAGAATTATCGCACATCAGAAATGGCACAATACAATTGAAGATATGAAAGGAACGGAGGATGCACATGTATGTGAAGTCTGCGGCTTAGTGTTAATGGATGAAGAACAATTAATTGAACATAATGAGAAAAAGCATATGAAAAAATATACATGTTATTATTGTGGTCGTATGTATAAGGGAGAACATAGTTTTGAATTTCATATAAAGAAACATGAAATGCATATGGGTGATGCTAAGTAAATATTTTACTGATTTTTTTTAACAATGCTTTAAAAAACTGTTACTTTGTTTATCAAATACTAGCTGTTCGGGATATTGTGGAATTAAAGAATATAGCCTATGTTACTCGGGGATAATGTAGCTTTCTAATGGTGAAAGAATTTTTGAAATGTGCCCAGTAGTGTTTTAGTTATTTCAATACATACAAAAATACAAAGTTTTCCTCTGTATAAATATTAGATAATCACTTCTGTAGAAGTTTTTTTAAATTAATCTATTGATTTTTTTTGTCTTGCAGTTATTATAAAAAAAAATAGACTCGTTTACTAAATTCTGGATATTATTTCAGGAAACGAGGTAACACAAGTAAAGATCAGAATGTAAATAAAAAGAAGTTTTCTTGTGCGACTTGTCAACGTGACTTTGTGGATGACCGCTCACTGATGTGGCATCAACGTCTTCATACTAACGAGAGACCGTATGTCTGTGATGTAAGTATAATTATTTCTGGTAATATATCACAGCTTTGTTTACTAGCTGTGTGAGCCCCCAGTGCAAAAGAGTAAAGAGCTGGGCGGTCACATTTTCCACACTTGTGTCCCCACCGACAACTAGAAATGAGATGTGTTTAAACGAAATGTTCTAGAGAGCCGAAATGTGTCTAAGGTGTGGCAAATGAGACAGCTGCGTTATGCCGTTGGACTCGCTTGAGCTTTGTACGCACCACGATAGTATTTTAGTCGAGTAGCAAGTATTCGAACAAAGGATTTACTAATCTACTCAACTAAAATGTTGTTTGGACACGTTTAGTTACTAAATTACTATCCTAGTGCGTAGGTTTAGGCCTAAACGATTCTGAACAGTAGTAAATCCTTTGTTCGGATAAATGCTACTTGCTACTCGACTAAAATACTATCCTGCTGGTACAAGGCTTCAGGGTAAGCTCCATGCTCCTGGGTGAAGACGTACAATGATCTGGTGATGATATTACAAGTTTGAAAGTGGTTAGGAGAAATTGTGAAGGTGGAATGTTTTGTTTGGTGACCTGTAGGTGTGCGGGCGCGGCTTCGTGTCCGTGAACCGACGCAACCAGCACGCGGTGTGCGCGCACACGGCGCCCGCGCGCCGCTGCCCGCTCTGCCCCGCGCTGTTCCATCTCCGCTCTATGGTCAACACGCATCTTAAGAAGGTAACTTTACACTACTAGCCATTGCTAGAGGAAATCAAAAATATGCTATGCTATTCGGTGATAATGTAGCTTTCTAACCGTGAAAGAATTTTTGAAATCGGTCCAGTAGTTTTCGAGTTATTTCAATACATACAAAAATACAAATCTACTACCCTCTTTATAATATTAGTATTATTTTACATACAATATGGTGACATTAAAAGATAAAGTTGTCTTCAATGATATTCCATTGAAACATGAATTGCAACTAGTAACAACTAGTTAATATTTGTTACTAAACCATTTTTTTATATACCGTCCAAAATTGACCATAAACAGAAATTATTAATCTTTTAAAAAACTTGAAAAAGTGTTGAACTTTGGAATACATATTGACAATACTACTTTTTACCTACGACTTCATTAGACCAAATTCACATTATAACGGACATTTTGCTTCGGCGTAAATTCGTTTTTATCGCGAACTCGGTCTAATGGAGCCGTAAGGTTAGTTCCAAAACTTTAATCCTCAATCATTTCAGCAAAAGACTATACTCAACAATATCACGGTTATATTTTCTTATTCTTCACATACCACTATAAAAAACAACTATATCAGGTACACTTGAAGGAGCACAAGCGACGCAACCGCAGCAGCAAGCACCAGAACGTGTTCTGGCGCACGCAGCCCGTCCCCATACAGGAGCTCAGCGTAGACATACAGAACGATATACTGGAGCTGCAAGCGCAACAGGCTAAAGCCAAAAATCATAGTACTACCAATTTTAACCCCACTAAGAATGTTCAGTTTTAACTGTACGGATGTGGGAGCTACCCAGAGCACGTTTCGATTGGCGATATCGCTGATGGAATGTATGAAACTTACATTGTCCATTGATAAGTCATTAATGTCATTGTCCCCAACCCCCCTGTTTTTCTACATACTGTGCAGTTAAAACTGAGCGTCTGATGGTAATATATAGGACTAGCGGTTGCTCTTGACTTTGTCATGGATTAATAAATGAAACTCATATATATGTACCATTACAGGTTATAATCTATATTTCATAATACATCTACATCTATAATGCTGTTGTATAGTAACATGAAAATTATTCAAACTTTTGCACTGATAACATATATTTATACAGATTTAAACACACTAAATATATAACAACGATATTATAGAGTAAAAATAACATTAACTGAAGAACAAAGATAGCCACCATAAAGGAAATTTATATACAACCTTAACACTATTTATTTTAATTATTACGAGAGTCTTCAATATTATTTGTTAGTTTTCATTAGAGGTTGGTTAGGTTCGATAAATAAAACTTTTCTTATTTATAGATATGACTTTATTTGAATCATGTTTTTTCCATCACCAACATGGCCGCTCCTCTATCCATCATTACAGAACTTATTTTTGTTAAACTTCAACAAATAGCATAAGTTAAATTCTTATATTTAATTAATTGTAATTAAAATATTTAAAGCACAGACTAAAATAGTATTAAAGAATATAGAATATAATAATAGTTAAATAGCTAATATTTTATTTTATCTCAAGGCCTTAAACCTTTAAGCTTCCCTGTACACTATGTTAGCAGTACTGTTTGTTGATTCAGGACAAAGCACTCTTTCCTTAGATCAATGCCATCCCCATTGAGGAAATTTGCTCCTGAGATTTGTTTATTGTGAAGGCAAATTATAATTTGCCCCTTGTAATCTTTTAAACGGAATGGGCTAATCCCTTAGTAAAAAATAAAATAAAAAAATCTTTATTTACCCAAAAACATTTCTCCATAAATGCTATGGTTCTGCCTCCTGGGGTAGGCGAGAGCCTGTGTTCCTGGAGGCAGCGCCTGGTATCATAGGGATTTTGGAATGTGGTCTAGCTAACCGGCTGCGGGGCCGGTGATTATAGTTGCTACAATCACATTGTCTCTCAATTCTTTTATTAAAAGTCTTGTACCATTACATATATTGA